>JAECUM010013964.1:0-49446 GCA_016617855.1 Megalonaias nervosa
TTAAAGACCTAATAATGTATCCTTGCCTTAAATATTTACAGCATATTTTCTGTTTCTACTTTCGTGGTGTTTGTTTTTAATTTTGTAATCATATCATTATATATGTTTTTTAAGTGTCGTCAAATGTTGTAAAGCGCTTAGAGTTTCTAAAGATTAGGCGCTATACAAAGTCCTCATTATTATTATTATTATTAATTACCCTTATTCAAATATATTTCCTAACCAGTGTTTCAAGATGTCCTCAAAACCACGAGGCAATTGCGTGCGTGAAAGGTCCATGACCCAAAACAGCTACATGTTAGGCCGTTTTCGATACGTTTAAAGTAGTTCTTTGAATTACAGAACTGAGATACGTAAGTCGGATAACAATAACAGACACAAACTTCACAATAAACGACACAATGATTTCACGTAATTTTAGCAGCAAATGTATTATAAAAGCTTTTATAAAATGAATTTATTAACAGTATGAAGTAAAGTAAAGTAATGTATATAGATAAAAGCAAATGGCTCCATTTCCACTTTAAGTAACCTCGTAAGGTATAAATTAAGACATGTAAAACGACGAATCCAGTCAATGTTAATTGTTCAACTCCCCATCTTTATGAAAAGGAAATAATCGTTTCTGATATGAATTTAGCAACGCTAAATCGATAGTGTCTCGTTCTTTTTTTCGTACATAAACATATAGACAAAACTTCATCGAAATAACTTTACTAAATCATCAAAATGGCTACGTTGAAATGGATCCGGTGGTGCCATTGATATTTGAATCTATATCACTAATATCCGCATAAGGATAATTATATAGAGAGAAATAGAAGTTGGGAAGGGATGTACATGAAAGAAACGACATACCATATAAGGCACAGGCAATTTACTCCAAATCTCACGCAAGCCATTCTCTGCAAAGTGAATATCACAACCTGGATAAATAATATCATTCAAGTACATTTACTTGTCCATTTGCTATCCAAGAAAATATTTCTAAAAACAGTAAGCCTTGTTACATTATTGTGATAATCTTTAATTACACCAATTATCCATCCACATGCATACTTGATGACAGTCAGATATACTTACACACACAAACACACGCACACACAGATATACAAACACGTTTTAGACTGTAGATTGACTACGTACTAAAGAAAATCATCCTGGGGTGTAAGTTAAGCAATTGCTCTTATCAGTAATATTTGTTAGTTTACGACAAAAGAAAGGAGAAATAGGCTGGTAATAACACATCTATAATGTAATAAGACATCTATAATGTAATAACACATTTATAATGTAATAACACATCTATAATTGCATGACATTGACCTACTTGATATAAAGCTTCACTTGATTCAAATTGTCTAAACGGAATGGAACAATAGCATTATTTTTTCAGTAACCAGCAATACCAGTTGATGACTATATGTCTCTTAAAACTCGCATGAACAAGTTCTATATGGATTGAGAGTTAATTCCCATCATTTTTGCTTAATTTTGATGAAATGAACGTGAAATCTGATCAACAGGTACTTCATTCGACAATCATAAGGCATCCCAATTGAAAATAACAAATATATTTCGTTATAAACCGCAAGAAAATTGTCAAGCCACTACAGAATGATATTCAATACAGACTGCAACACTATATCCAACTTCTCAAAATATGTTTATCGGAAAACTTTCGTACAGCTGTTTCATTTTAAACATAGTGTCTATCTATTTACTTCTTTCTTCCAAATTTCAACTTTTTTCCTTAGTCTGGAACCTGTGTAGGGAAAGAAAGACCCAACTGTACAACGTACATGATTGTACATTCTGCTTTGTAAAATAAGGTTATATCAACAGCTACCGTGATCTTTGATTTACGTCACAAAATCAATCACAGTTATAATAACAGGTATAACTTAGATTAAATAGGTTTAGAAACGTTATCATTCTGGATGATGTTGCTCCACATTGTTTTAATGACTTACTATGTTTAAAAGACAATAAACACAAAAAATTAAAGATAATCAAATATTTGAGCTGTCCATGAAATTAGACGTTCGATATATGCATAAAAGCTTTCATAGATGTAGCGGTCATTCTGTGGAAGGAGCTGCAAAATAACTATAGAGATGAATCAGATTAGAATCCTTTCAAATTGATAATGTTATCCAACAACTCTAAAGACTTTTACATTTTAAATTTAAAGACTTTTAAATTTGATATCTTCAAAAATACTCTGAACGATCTCCCCTACCACGATGATGACAATGATGACAATGATAACAATGATGATGACAATTAATTTCCTCAATAATGTACCTAAATTGAACGAACTTTTGAACCTAGATTTATATTACGTCCCTTTCTAATCTTGCCACATACATAAATATCTATCAACTTTATTTTATAAAAGTGAAATTTCAGATATGCCTTACCTCGCTGGATGAGGAGCCACGAATGTCCAAAGCCAATTCTTCCAGTAAGAACACAGTTTATACTGGTGAGTTTATTTCTTAAACATCCGTGGGCGGAATCATCTTTGAGCATCATTAAGTGAGATTGACTAGTAACGTACCACGGTTTTGTAGACGACAACTGTTTTACCACATCTATATTTGACATATATGCCAGAGGTAAATGCCTTTAAGATGTTCAGCACAGCCGGTCATCATTTTATCAGAGAAGCTTCTCGTGTTTCTCATGCTGTATGTGCCTCATGCTGTATGTGCCTCACCTCTTTCATGAAATACATAAACGTTCCTCTTCTTACCTCCTTAGAAAAAATCTGCACTGGTAGTCCTCTATAGCGAATATCAACTGAAGCCCCGATGAAGCACGAAGTGCAGAAGCTCATACGCTATTAACTACCGAATGACTTGCTATTATCATGTGACGCTCAAACGTTCTTCCTTAACTGATAGTGTCCATTCCCTAATTTCGCGGAGCAGGGAAGAGACGTCATTTAAATGTTACTGGTAATACAAATAGATTTGATTGGGTGGGTGGGTGTGGTCTAGCCAAATATCAGGGACGCTTCTCGTGTTTATAATGTTATATGGGTCTCTCCCCTCTCATGCAACGCATAAAAGTTCCTTTACTAACCTCCTTAGAATAAATCTGTACTGATCGTCTCATATAGTGAATATCAACGGAACCCCAAAAGAAGCACGAAAATCAGAAGCTCATCAGCTTTTAACTACTGAAAGTGTCCATTCCCTAATTTTGGGGGACTGAGAAGGGACGTCATTTAAATGTTACTGGTAATACCAACAGGCTTATTGGGTGGGTTTGTGTGGTCTAATTAAATATCATGTATATCGCATAATATTAAAACTTCTCAATTATTAAATATTCAGGGACAGTCAGTTTTGCCAAAAATTTAATTATATAAGCTTAAATATGCAATTTAATATTGAATTTTGATCGCATTAAATCACAGTATTGAGATAGTATTGTGTTATTGCATTGCAATTAACGTTTTGCATGAAGATTAAGCAAGATGCAACGAGCTTTATATTTTCATACACTTGGGCTTTACATACAATGCACATGGAACACACCACGATGCCATATGATAGGGGCTGCCATACTGGTCTTCTTCGAGTCAATCCCGTCTCTTTAATGACAGTCATATTATACGCATACATGTAACCAAATGGCCGTCATTCTTTCCATATTGAAGTACGGTTATGATTGAAGCTGATAATAGCAAAGAGAATTCCGAAACATTCCTGAAATACGTACCATACAATGACGTATCCTTCAGGATCGACCAGACTGCTACATTTACTATATTCGTGCATTGTCCTGGTAAATTTATAACTTAACTTTGGGATGTCTCGGATCATGCTAGGCTCACCACTGGTGTATATGCATTTACTCAAATCAACCACTAACGTGTGACGGTGATAAATGTCATAGCTCAGAAAAGAATATGGCAAACGAGTACATGTTTTCTTAAAGGTCACTGGCCACCTATATTGTACAAATGTGTGATATTATTATAGTTATAAACAAAACGCATTTGTTATGCATGCACACCATAAAAACGTTTAATTTGACTTAAAATTCCGCTTTTTTAAATGAAAAAAAATTATTCGGCAATCTCCGTAAACAATCGGTAGTTTCCGAAAGCCAAAGACGGATATGACGTACATTTATCCCTTCTATTCAACCTAGCCATTCAAGTGTTTAATTTCCCCACGTAAATGTCTATGTGATATATCTTACGATCGTGCTTTTGTACAGCAAATATGGTGCACTGTGTTGCATATGGATGTAACCAAAAGAGTGATGATGGGAAAAAGGGTTCTTTCTATTTCCAAAAGACCCTGTTTACCAGAAAAAAGTGGATTCAAGCTTTGGGATCGAATAGGGTGAGGGATGGGAAAGTTGTATCATTTACGCCGGATTATAGTCAATTTGGCCCAAAGACTATTCGGCCCAACTCGAAAGGCAATTTGGCTCAACTTAATAATTTGAACAAGTTCTTTTTCTTCAAACAACAAGTATATACTATGTAAGATACGTTTTAGGAATAGGTTTTAGGGAAAAAAACTAAATTTAAACGAACTATCTTGATATTCTTTCAAAGAAAATAATCATACTTCGTAACGTACATATATATGAGAGAAAACACAAATTGACATATCTTGCTCGTTCTATTTAAAATATTTATATACATTTTTTATACTAAAAAAATATATGTATCTGCACAACGACATTCTCATTTTAAGTCTTCCGGTCAAATTATCAGTATTGATTTATTAAACAATAATACTTAACAGATAATATTTTACAGAATACGTATACATTTTTCTAAGGGTAGTGTACATGAGATATTATAACAAATATGTTTAATTTTAGGCTTCACGTTGTAACACTGGTGCATATAATACACACTCGATTACGCATGAGAGAGAGAGAGAGAGAGAGAGAGAGAGAGAGAGAGAGAGAATAATGTTGAGCATTTTGTCAATGTTGCTGCAATATGAAGCTCTTACCAGTTAATTTTATTGTTTGTTTTTCTTTTTCAAGTTGACAAAGTATGTGCGCGCGTAAATTAAAAGCTTTTCATTACTAGTCAATATCGTCAATCATATTTGCTCCATTATTCCATACAAATAAGAAAGAAAATAATTTGTGCCCCCCCCCCCGCACGGTACAAAAAATTGATAAACATACACTTATTTGAAAAAAAAATGAAAGAAACTAACCTTGCATTTATTCCTTCTTTTTTTTCATCATGCGAAATTTATTAAAGAAAAAAATATATCCACGAACTCCGTATAGGTAGTGGAAGCAGGCTTGAGTATGCAACCTTACTATAGTGTGTATCGCTTATGTCAAATAACAAAATAGCAAAAGAGACGAAATTATCACCCGATTGCATGAAGGCACCTGCCATTCACGCATGATAAGTTACAAGGTGCAAACTGATCAAGATTGTATTGTATCCATGTTAACTATACGACGGTATCTCGCAAATAAAAATTATTATTTTAAAATACATCCACTCTGAGTGCAAATGATAATCTTTTCTCTAGCATGGGTTACGAAAGTGTTATTAAAGCAAGTTACTGTTGCGTATACTATTTGCCCTGCAATCATCAATAATGATTACATTTGGCAAACAAATAGAAGCTCGGGTGATGGATAATCACAACTGGCAGCGAGCGATTCCTTGCTTAAACTTATCGACAGGATATCAAATACAAATGTCATTTTATTACAAAGCAAACCAACGCCGGAAACGGACTTTGGTATCTTATAGTGTGCCGATTTTTTTCTTATGAAGTCGTCCGATATAAGGAAGCCAAGTTTGGTTCCTCTGGATTCTTTTAAGTGTGCCGATTTCTTTTCTTTTAATAAAGTCGGCTGACATAGGGAAGCCAACATTGATTCCTTTTTATCTGTATGAACGGGAATTTTCAAAATAAATTGAAACAATGGAACAATTATGAAAGCGACACAATCTAGTGCGTTGCGCACGCATATCGATATAAGGTTGAACAATAAATTAGTTTTCAGTAGTTTCATCTAAATGTTCCCTATCCATAGTTTATAATGTTTTATTTTAAGACAACAAGAAGCATGTACTTCGTCTTGTAAGGGATAAATGTACGTCATTTCCGGTTGGCGTCCTCTGTAGGTGGCAAATCTTAGCTAAGGGGAAGTAACAGCGTTGTATGAGTCTATTTCGAGTAATTAAATCATTATTTCTTCTTTACACTTAATAATTTTATTGTTCTTTTTGTGTGAGTATAACTACTTTTAATCATGTAATGCAAATCTGATGTATACAGAAAAATGTTGGAGTATGGCCGGTAACCTTTAAGTAGGAAAATATGCGAATACTCTAGAATCAAGTGTACGCGGAGTGTCAATACAATACTGACTCGATGTTGTTTCATTTTTATTTTTTCAACATTTTGTAATGTTGTAACTAGGTTTTGGTAATTTTTCCTTCTGTCTATAATCTTAATGTTTATGTACTTTACTGTCAATAATATATTTTCCACAATATCATTTAATATTAGCACCTGTATGTACTACATTAAGTAATATTTGATTCCTTCAATAAAGTGATTTAGTCGAAAGTTATCTTAAAACCTCCTCCAACTCCAATAACAGGGACAACACAGAATCAGTGCTGTATCATTAAAATGTTCACGATGAAAAACCTTTCGCCTAGTATAGCATTTGAATTATACAGCAATCATTCAGTGGACATTTAAATGTGGAAATGACCAGGTCGAAGGTCAACCTAACCTTGAAAGTCCATGACTCATATTTTATAAGATGGGATATATTTATGGCCTGCTATAGTTGAAAGGAGCAGGCTGTAGCACAACAAGAACAAGACTGAAAAGTGACTCTGAAATCACAGTAATGGTATTTCATTTGGTACATTGGGATACGCATATCGCCGAAACGCAATCTGCAATTTCCTAAGGTTATCGGAATTCATTGACATTGGTATTTTTAATGTACAAGAGAAATTTGAAAGCATGAAAATGGACTCTTGCAACACAGAAAACTAGGACAAAATTGACGAAATGGAGAAGTATTGTATCGAGATGGAGTCTGTTAGTCCGAAATAAAGACTTCAATTTAACGATGTATCTTCTCCAAGATGTGCGACAAGAAAGCAGCTTACTGTGAACGATACATCCCGTGGAATGTTTCGCAGATAACCATCCGAATAACATTACCAGACAAGAGTGTTTAAATCTATGCATTTTAAGCGTCTCCACAGTTATTCATTCCATATTTAAGAATCAGTTCTCAGCAGTATTTTGACAAAAATATCAAACCACAACAGAGAATAATGCTTTCTAGAATCAGTTCTCAGCAGTA
Source organism: Megalonaias nervosa (assembly GCA_016617855.1). Lineage (NCBI taxonomy): Eukaryota > Metazoa > Mollusca > Bivalvia > Unionida > Unionidae > Megalonaias > Megalonaias nervosa. Next base: position 7,348 of record JAECUM010013964.1, read on the forward strand.
TTTTGACAAAAATATCAAACCACAACAGAGAATAATGTTTTCTAGGCATTCACCCCTCCGAATTTAATATTGTAATCTACCTATGTAACACTTTTATTCCCTGAAGTAGTGTGAAACGTCCGCTGATAAATCCAAATTGTTTATTTGTAAAGAGTCTCTGAGTTTTTTTTAAAATCTATTCTTAATGCTCCTTCTTGACTTTGGCATTTATTAATTCAAAAACAAATTACTAATGAATTGGATTCAAACACCTGCTAACACAGCCTATTAGAACCGGAAACAGGTCACTGTGGATTGACTCTAAAGAAGAAAGAAAGGAGAGGGTAATAGTTAGCAATCTTTTCGCATTGAAGAAGTGTTGCCAATAAAGCGTTAGAAACACTGTGAAGCATTGCTGCTAAGGTCACCTTTAAGGAACGTTTTGTCCACTATAATCTTCCACATATAATATGCTTATCTCTTCTTCGTACAAATGGACAGGGAGTGTATGTTCTAGGATACCACGATACAAATGTCTGTGAACGTGCGTATGCTTTATTATGTGTATGATCTTTTTAAAATGGTTCGGTGGATGATTTCTGTCCGTCCAACACCACATTATTACAGAAATAGCAAATTATGTTTCATTAAATTTATTTCTCATATGTTTAATAGATTTGAATTTAGTTCAGTTCTTTTAGGCTGATTAGAACGCTAAATGATTGCTACATTGAATTTTTAGCTGACCTAGTTCTTGACCTTGGTTCCGATTTTGTAAACATTGAGTGAAAATGATTGGTTATTACCAAGGTCATGTTCAGCCTACGTGTTAGCTCTGTTGTAAACAGTTTTATTTTTAAATTCATTTCCAGCGTGGGAATCTGATTCTTAGATAGGACTATTCTAGCCTACGTGTAAATTGACTTGTAGTGAGTGATCACGTGACCCATCACGGGGGTTTGAAATGACGTTTTAGTTGGGTTTAATTCTCAATCTCAGTGTTTATTAGTCAGTCGTATCCTACACCTTTAGAGCTCAAGGTATTTTTTATGTTGATGCCAGTTTGATTTAGACTTCTTCTATTTTTTGGATTTAATAATTTATATTCTCTGGAAAAGATACAAGTGCTCTTCTTTATTGAAATTCTTGGACAAAGACATTCACTAAAAATTATTCGGAATTCAAAAGCCGGAATTATATTCTTGGTGACTCAACAAGGGACTGTTGACACATCAACGCAAACTGGTTATAGAGGGCGTCATCGCCTTCTATATTGGAACTTCATCGAGATTCGAATTTGGATTCAATTACAACTTTTTAGTGATAGGACTTATATTTTTGAATTCTAGGATTAATTTTTGGATTAGATTCACAAACCGTAATTCCTATTTCATATTTTTACCTTGTTTTATAGCGAAATAAATTATTTTGTTAAATTTACTAAGTTTGTTGACTTCACTCTTTTCTTTTGTTACTTTTGTACGAGCCTACACGTAACATCTGAATCATGTAAACTTATTCTATCAAAACGAAAAAACAATTTCTATACTGATGATTCATAGGAAATTTTTAAACAGAACAGAAGTATTCGCTACGTCAAATATTTCTTTTGGTTCTTTTTTGTACTTTTTGCCATGTTTTCGGGCATGTTTGTATTATACAATGAGCCAGTAAAACTCTATTATATTGTTTAATTTAACAGTTCAAAATACAGATAAATTCGTGTTCGAAATACAGATAGCTTTATGTACAATTGCTAAATATCGTAATTTCTTTAGTATAGCTACATTTCGTTTAAACATGCCAACACTTCTGAATAAAATATAAAGATTTATTGTTGTCGCAGAAACTACGAATAACTAACAGTTAATGATACCCAATTTTTGAGACATAAAATACAGAAGTAGCCAGGCCCGTATAAACCACAGGCAGCAAAGCGAATTCAAAGGGCTTTCAACACACTCATTAGATTACACTGTATGGGACTGTTTCCATTAAGCTAACCGCTAGCTATCATGCGCGTAAGGTAGGACGGTTACCAACTTTTACTGTAGACATGTCCTAGTGCTTACTGTTATGTCCTAATGCTTACTGTAGACATGTCCGAATGCTTATGGGTTTCTTTTAGAATATAATAATATTTATAAACTGAATGAAACTTGGAGAAATTAATTATGCATGTAGCGTTGTGAACATTTATTGTTCTATATCAAACAATATGTACAGCAACTGTTACTGCTTGATTAAATTATCTCTGACTCTTATTCAAATATATTTCCTAAACAGTGTTTCAAGATTTTCTCAAAAACCACAAAGTAAATTCCATGTGTGAAAAGTCCATGACCTAGAAATAGCTGCATGTTAGGCCGTCTTCGATACTTTTTAGTTGTTCTTTCAATTACAGAATTGAGATTAGTAAGACTGATAACACACAATACACAGTACGATTATTTAACGTAGCATAAAGTGCAAATATATTATAAAAGCTTTCATAAAATGAATTTATTAAAACGATGGAATAAAGTAAAGTAATGTATAAACATGAAAACCTTAAGCAACCTCCTAAAGTACCAATTCATGTAAAACGATGAAACCAGTCAATGTAGAATGTTCCAGTCCCCAAATTTATGAAAAGGAAATAATCCAAATGTGAACCATGCTATTCTCTGCAAAGTGAATTTCACAACTTCGACAAAACAATATCAATCAAGTACATTTACTTGTCCATTTGCAATCCAAGAAAATATTTCTAAAAACAGTAAACTTTCTTACATTGTTGTGATATAATTTAATGACACAAATTATCCATCCATATGCATCTTGATGACAGTCATATATACCTCCACACCCACACCCACACACACACACACTGACGATTGACTACGTAGTCCAATGTATTCAATGGCCTTACAATCTACTTCAAACATATTTTCTAGCATAACGTGTATGCTACTAGATGACAAATTTAATATTAATGATCCTTGATATTCATCCATTTTTCGTATTATTAAAATCATCCTGGGGTGTAAATTAGATGACTGATCGTATCAGTTATATATGTTAGTTTACGAGAAAAGAAACGATAAATCGGCCTGGAATAACACAGTTACAATTGCGTGTTTAGTTTATCTCCTTCATACAAAGCTTGTCTTCATTCTAATTTTCTAAACGGAAAGGAGCAATCACAGTTTTTCTTTCAATATCCACACATTAGCATTTGATGTAGCAGCAGGGAGGGTGAACAGACCATTTTTGGGAGGGTCCGTTCGCGAAATAAAGGTTCCAACAAAGGCTGAAAATACAAGGTCAATAACGCCAAACAGAATTCTCTAACCGACCGAGATTTCTCTAATTGGGTTAGCTCATTCGTTGTTACGTTTTTGACGTTTGTGTTTTCAAATTTTTATGCGTGTTCGTTTACCCACCCGCCCACTCAATATTTGTCGTCACCCTCCCTGCTGCTGTGTCTCAACCAAAACTTTTATCAAGACCTACACGATATCGCGACCGAGGATCATGCAAATTTATCGTGATAAATCCAAGTTGGGTAACTTGTGCTTTTGAAAAAAAAAGTTTTTAAATTTATTCATGTCCATTTCCCCTGAACTCCATGTAACATAAATATTTTGCAAAGTATAATTATCGACTCCATTAAACACAATGAAAATATTGCAGTTATCTCTGATCACTTTTGGTATTTGTGTATACCGCTGAGTAAGGTATGTCAGGAATGTATTTTCATGCCTGCCTCTGGAAAATATTCTGGCAGGATTTGATTGTTTATCCAGCATCACATCATCGTATACTACGAGATTATTGATGGATCCATCCAAGTCGTCAACAGATGCTTCATTAATGTCGGTGATAAATTTAATAATATCGTCGCCGTCTTCATTCAACAATTTTGCGTTTTCATTAAAATCTTTAAGTACTTCATAACATCTATGATCATCTACAGATGGTGCTACTAAATATAACTTATCCCATTTTAACCATCTCATTATCATATTAAGTAATAATTGTGTTTTACCAGACCCAGATGGTCCAATTATGATTACTCTGATAGAATTTGGTAGCGATGGATGATGCTTGACTGCCTCTTGTTTTCGTGTCTCTGAGAAATTGATGATATCCATGTTGTACAAATATAATAAATAATATGGATTTATATTGTGTTCGATGCAAAGCACCCACCCCCACCAGTGGATTGACAACAATAATAAAAAACATAATAAGCGTGCACTTACAGGCAAGTGTATGAAATTATGAAATGTGGTATAAAAAATACAAATTTATTTCGTCTCGTATCAAGACAAGTAGTGATATCTCTGCTTCACTCGGAAAATTACCAGGAGCTCCATTGGCTAAGTATCCAGGAGAAAAACAACTTCCTCGATATAAATATTGTGGTCCTGGAACTCGACTTGATATCCGACTTGACGAACAAGACCAACCAAAACCTAGAGAGTATCCAATAAATGCCATTGATCAAGCATGCCACGTTCATGATGTTGCGAATAGAAATAAAGATTTACAACAACGACATATTGCAGATGTGAAGTTGATTCACTCGTTAAATTCCATAAAAAAAATAAATCTCTCAGAGAAAAACTTGCTAGCTTTCTAGTAAAATCTGCGATGAAAGGTAAACTAGTGCTAGGGGCCGATAATTAATCAGCCGATTATTATTATAATGGAATCGGTTTATTATAGCCCAAGAGGATATTGGAGGGGAGGGGTAGAGAAGCGATTAGTAAACTTGCTGATGGAGCAAACTCGATCACCAATTCCGTATACTGTATCATCTGCTTTCAAAAGTCTACCTTCGATCTCAGTGAATGCCTCAACAGGTAAGAAATATGTACTTTTATCCTGAACTTGTAATTCGATTTTTCCACGTGCGTCAGGTAAACGTGCGTTATAAGAATAATACTGATAATCGCGCACAGATTCATCTTTAAGAACTGGTGCATCCATGTCAAATGCGAAATCAGATACCCGTATATTTGTTATCGTCTAACATGAAAACCACTTCCTGCTATTAAACTTGCAGTTATATTTTTTTCTTTTTCACCAGCCAACTCTGCTAGATTTTGATTCGCAGCTTGATTTATTATTTTACTAACATTTGCAGGCATAACTTCTGTGCTGGGTAATTTTACTGATTGCGGTTTTCGTCGTGTTAATCGTGCTAGTCTATCCTTGATTACCAAGAATGCTTTGCCGGCAACATCACCAACAGCACCAATACCTTTATCACGAACAACGTTAATAGCTTTCATTCCCAGTTGCTTTACAATCGGTATTGCTTTTGGGGTTATCCTTCTAAATAGACCCTGGACAACATCACCGAGTCCATCCCCGTAGATCGCTTTATACGTACGTAATCGCGAATTTATCACCCTGACCACTACAGGTCCACGTTGAGCATTATGTATAATCACCTTATTTTAGTCATTGTATCTAATTGCTTCCTTTAATCAATCACTGAAGTAATCATCAACAATTTCATCGATGAACGACCGATAAACATTAATATCCATGATACCACATGTAAATAATCTCTGACAAATAGCAGCTGTTTCATTTATAATTTCTGGGGAATTATTACCAGCTTGTTTCCGCCAATCAGAATTTCTAGTCTGTCCACATCGGCAATGACGTTATCGGGACAAAGTTTATCAAGGCCACCTTTGGACAAACCACTTCCAGTTTTTTTCGTTTGCTATTGGTACTTGTAGAGACTCATAGATTTTCAAAGACGTTCTTGTTTTTGTTTTTTGTTTTTTTGCAACTTCTTTTGCTCCTTCTTGTATACGTTCTTGTTTTACTGGTTGCAGTAGTTTATATAATTCTTCTTCTGCTTCATAGATTTTGTCAGTAGCAAGACCATTTCCAGTTGTTTCTTTCTTACTTGGTGTACTCCTTCGTCTAATTTCTTCATATTCCAAATCTTCTTTTTTTTTTGTTTCCTTGATCGTTCAACCTCTTTAAGGTTAGACTTCATTCCTTCTTTCTTAATTTTTGCCTTTGGTTTTACTTGTTCAATATACTCATTTACTGCCTGGTTGAAATTTTCAAAATTATTAACATCTTCACCAGATATGATTTGCAAAGTATCAGTAACGACGCGATATACATCACTCATCCAATTGGCAGGTCTCATAGTTCCAACATATTCGGGTTTTACATAATTATCTCTATTATAATACCCAAACGCGGCAATATCAAGTAATTGAGTCCGGTCCCTGATAGCGGCAATACCTTCAGGCGTGAATTTATTCATGATGCTAGTTCTGACTCTTGGCAGAGGTTGTGGCTGGTCTTCAAGTTGTGGTTGAGGAGGTTGCTCGGGTGGTGGTTGAGCTGCTTGAAGACGGCCAGGCAATGTTTCAAGATCCTTTTGTGTTGTCTCAGTTTCTGTAACAATTTTCTTTGTTGGTTCGATAATTGGTTTAAAAAACTGTTCTGTGCCCTCTGCAAATTCCACCTGAGACTCCTGACGCGCTTGTAATTTTTGCCTGACAGAATCACGAACCGGAAGATATTTTTTAATTGACTCTAGTCGCTCTCGAGCTAATTTAGCTGTATGAGATTCCATTATTGATATAAAAATGATTTAATTACACCACACTGGAGCAGCAGGGAGGGTGACGACAAACGTTAAGTGGGCCGGTGGGTAAAAGAACACGCATAAAAATTTGAAAACACAAACATCAAAAACGTAACAACGAATGAGCTAACCCAATTAGAGAAATCTCGGTCGGTTAGAGAATCCTGTTTGGCGTTATTGACCTTGTATTTACAGCCTTTGTAGGAACCTTTATTTTCGCGAACGGACCCTCCTAAAAAATGATCTTAAAACACGCCTGAACGAATTTCATATGGATTCACAGTGGACGATCTTCGCTTCATTTTGATGAAATGAACATGAGATCTGATTAACGAGTGCTTCATTCAGAACAAACTGCAACTTTATGTCGATCTTTTAAAACATGTCTATAAGGAAGCTTTCGTACAACTGTTTCACTTTAAACATGTTGGATATATATTTCTTCCCAATTTCAACTTTTGCCCATAGTTTGGAACATGTGCAATGAACAAATCACGACGAAACTGTACAAAATACATCTTACACACACACACACACACACACACACACACACACACACACACAATATATATATATATATATATATATATATATATATATATATATATATATATATATATATATATATATATATATATATATATATATATATATGCAATAAACTGAAAACGAACAGTGCAAAACTAGTATCTAACTAGCCTGAGCGCTTTCGACTCTTAATGAGTCTTTTCCAAAGGCATTTTGTTCTTTTACAAAACTTAGACAAGACAAACAAATAAAATAGAAAAACCATAGTGTTTGCAAAACTTTACTTGGCTGGTTCTACAGGAATTAAACCTTTAAATGTCTTATATTTCAACTAGTTTATATCAACTTGTTGCGGACACTGGAAAATATTTGTATTAACCTAGAAATCGATGAGCCATAACGACATCTGTTATTTTGTGTACATTTATATAAGCGCAAATTACATCCCGGATATTTCATTGTTATAGTAGTAATTGTAGGCCATTAAGCAAATTTAGAGAATTTTTCAAAAGCAAAATGTGTCTGCTGCAAAAGATAATAGTTTTATTTGTGCATGGCTGTCTTTTTCTAGTCTTCTTGGTTTAAACCGCTTGGTTTCAATGTTCTAAGGCGGCGTATCCAGTAAGATTCCTTTTCTTTCCTGGTTTCGGAACTCCAGTTGGAGTTTTTAGCAATTGCAATAAGTGTTATATCACTGAAAGTGTGGTCAGGGGAGGAGAAGTGTTCTGCGACCGGGCTTCTGTACAGCTTCTTTGTCATCCAATCAGATCTATGAAGGTTGATCATTTTGTGTAGCTTTTCAGTTTCTCCGACATACTGAATGCTACAGATCTTACATGTGATGAGATAAATTACATTCTCAGTTTTCACGTTTTGTTTGGACCATGTATGTTTAGTTTTTCTCTAGTCACTGTGCTAGAAAATGTCCTGGTCTCTATCATGTGTTGACAGGTTTTGCATCTTTTATCGCCACAGGAGCCAGATTGACTAGGGTGGTCTTGACTAGTGATTGGAGTTAGATTCGCTCTGACTAGGATGTCCTTGAGGTTTTTTGGTCTCCGGTAAGCTACTACAGGTTTGTTCGGAAGGATTAGCTTTAGTACGTCCGACGATTCCACGATGGGCCAGTGTTTCGCGATGATTTTACCCACTTTGGGGTTGTCTGGATGGTAGGTCAGGATAAATGGTATCCTATCAGCCTTTTCCTTCTTTCCATATTTTAGTAGGTCATCTCGGTTTGTTTGTTTAGCCCTTTGGGTTGCCTCCGCAATCAGGTCTTTGTCGTAGCCTCGGTAAATTAAATGTTTAGATAGCTCCTCAGACCTTTTTAGAAATGTTTCATCGTCGGAGCAAGTTCTGTGTATCCTCAGTGCTGGCTATATGGAATGTTCCTAATGCAGTGTTTTGGATGACAGCTGGTTGAGAGGAGATACTGGTGTTTGTCGGTTGGTTTCGAGTAGATGTCTGTATGGAGTTTGTTTTCTACCAGTCTGGTTGTTGTGTCCAGAAAAACGTGGTTTGAGTTGAAGACTTCTGCCGTGAATTTTATTGAAGGATGTAAGTTGTTTGCCTTTGATATGAAATCGTCCAGACTTTTTCTTCCATGTTGCCAGTTCATTTCTATATCATCGATAAAGCGTACCCACTGGTATGGTGTAAGTTCAACCGATGCTAAAATTTGTTGACCCCCCAGTTTTCCCATAAAAATATTAGGATACGAAGGGGCCATTTTGTACCCATTGCGGTTCCATTGATTTGGAGGTAGTTTTCTTCATTAAATTCAAAGTTATTGAGTTTTGGGACAAGCTGCAGGAGTTGGACTAGGAAGTGTGTGGGTGGGTTGTCTACAGTTCTTGTTTCCCATGCTTCTCTACACGCCTGTATCCCTTCGTTGTGACGTCTAAGGAAACAAGTAATGCATCTGGCAGTAATGGTTCGCTTGCTTTGCTTTTATGAGATAATCTGTCGTGTCCTGAAGATATGATGGTAATTTGTGGACATATGGCCTCATAAAATGATCCAAATATTCTGATATCCTTTCTGTGGGATGCCCGTTACCGGAGATTATAGGTCTGCCCGGGTTTCCTTGTTTGTGGATTTTGAATAGAATATAAAATCTACCTGACCTTGGATTTGCTGGGCTTAAGTAGTTTCTCGTTTGCTGGTCGATGTGCCCGATTTGGTACGCCCCGTCAATAATATTAGTGATGGTTTTTGCATATTCCAGCGTTGGATCTGGTCTAGTTTTTGGTAGAACCTAGCGTCACTTAGTTGTCTAGTTGCTTCACTAATGTAGTCTTCCCTATTCATAACGACAACAGCTGAACCCATATCTGCAGGCTTAATTATGATGTCTGTTCTGCTTTTCAGTAGTGCAGTTCATCTGATTCTTCTTTTGTCAAATTAGAGTATTTGTTAGTATGGTTGATGTGTCTGGAAGTGTCATTTTCAACTGAGTTGATAAAGGCTTCTAGATTTGGAATTGAACTTTTTGGTGGGGTCCAATTACTTTTCTTTCTAAATATGGGTTGGTCGCAGCTTATATTTTCCTCTGATCTATTTGTTGGCTGCAAGGCAAGGTAAAAAGGGCCTTGAATCTTAGTCGGCGGCTAAACTCTTCGGTGTCCTTTCTTAGTTTCCCTCTGTAGTATGTTTTTGGACGGGGACAGAAACTCAAACCCTTCGATAAAAGTTTTATTTCTGCCTCCGTAAGTTCTAACTTTGAGATGTTGACCACTGTGCTAGTAACAGATGAATTAATGTATGCTACAGAGCGCTTACGATTCTTCCTTTCACAGCGATTTCTCTTCTTACGATTGTTCTTAGAAGAAATTTTATCAATTGAAGTTTCTTCACAACAGTGATTTGGTTGTAGATCATGACTTCTAAGTTTTCTTTTTCTGACTTGGTATAGTTTTGCAGAGAGTCTTTGTTGATCCTTATTTAATTTAAAGTAAAACGTTTGCAGTTGTTCTTCTATGGAAACTGAATTCAGCAAATTCAGCAATAGGGCAAATTTATCTACTACCACTTAAACAAGTTCAGTATGCACATTTTGGTGTCAGTGTTCCCAATGAAGTTCATCAAGCAGATATTTTGTTTTTACCTCAGGATACTATTAAAACACGTAGACGTCAATCACGCACATACAAATACGCGTTAACTGTGTCCCAAGACCCTTTGCGATTTTATTTTCATAATCAGTTATATCAGGATTTTCATTTCAGCAAATCCGGCCAGGTCAAAATCAGGTAAAGGTCCATTTATAGCAGCTCTGGTCATCTCGTGTGTTGGATGTCCAAATCTTTCGAAATATTCAGAACATTCTCTGTATCCAAGAAAACCTCCGGGATAACATGCAACCATATAAACCGATATAACATCTTTGTGATCGTATTTAATATTCCATAATCCGCCGTGTCTGTATTCTATGCAGCTTAACTGCACGTCTTCAAGAAATTCCAATTGTGTTGGTTTCCATGATTTTTTCTTCTGAGCAGCATGTGCAGCAACTGACGGAACGATAAAACAATTTCTGAGTAATCGTTCGACAGTGATTTCATCACCGATGACATAGTCATCGTTCGCGTATTTCAACGCAAGATTTTACATTTCGTCGTGGAGATATTCTTTACGATAAATGTCTTCATTAGGCCGTACAAACTGATCATAGCGATTTTTCTCGCTGTTCACAGATTCTAAACTTTGAAACAACCACACGGATACAGGATCACTCTTACTGATATTTCTTATAAAATCAAACATATCGCCGCTATAGAATTTAACAGTTCGATTTTGTGGAAATATTGTTATATCCGAAGTCCACGTATGTGCATTATGATGAATAATTTCCATCGAAGTTCCATTTCTTTTATATTTCGATTCGCATAAAATCTCTCCGGTTAATGTCTTCACTCTTATTGGACATTTATTTTCCAGTTCAGCAACGTCTTTGATAGACGCTCCAGTATCATTATCTGTTTCTGCCCACTCGTTTATTTTTTTACGCCTTAGATCCGTTAAACCGTTTCCTCGATTCGCATTTGTGAAATGTTCTGTAACTCGCTCAGCAACACAATTCAGGCGAGAAATATTCATTGGTAGAAGTTTATCGACGTTAGGTTTATCATTCAGTGGATAGATCGCATGAACAACTGGTGTTACAGGATATGCTCGTTCATAATATATCTATCAATTCCAGTCAGTATTCCTGGTTTTGATTTTTATTTATCGTTACAATACCTCCACTATGACCCTGACGAGACACGCGAACAGGATCACGTTTGTCACGGATAATACATGTGTCGTCGTCTGTTGGTACGATAAATTTTATTTGAAAAATATATTTTCTTTCAGCGCTTATGTAATTAATAATTGTCGCTGCTCGTTTATCATTCATTATAGCATCGACGACGCCACCGGCGTCGCGTACAATTCTGAATGTTGACCATACATGAGCTGCACCATTATCGCGAAATTCTTTCTTGGCTTCACTGATACGATTGATTAAAATTTTATTTCTTAAATCAAACAAAGCTTGCCTTGGTAATTGAGGGGGTATTCTGTCAAGATCGAATCAGGCTTAAGAGGGCTTAATCGCAGATAATCTCATAAATTCCTCCATATTATAATGAAGCCAAATATATATCTAAATTGAAGATTAATTACATATATAATGATTGAAGCAAACAATAATACAAGTGGCTCATGATCGGTTTTTCACTTCCTTGTAACAGGGCTTGTGTAAATGAATTCTGTGGATGTCACATACAAAGCGTTCGGCGCAGAAGTCTAGGACCAAAACCGTGCTTGAAATATGGTGTTGGGGTCAGAGGAAAAACGCTGTTGTGAGTGCAATGTGGTGGTAAAAAATACAGAGAGCTGAAACGATATTATGATAAAAAAAATAATACCGATGGCATATGTAATGAATCCCCCATAAGAAACGCTGAAGACTATCTCGCCAGATTTTCACCTCAATAATAAAATAATAATTTAGACAAATAATATTATTTTATAAATGAAGCAAAATGGATTTGTAACGCATCCCATCATCAAGAATTATGAAGCATCTCCTGATGGTGTAATCAGGAACTGTCGACTAAAAAAACCAGTCGGCGCTGTAGATAATGCTGGTTGTCTCAGATTTACTGTTGGAAAAGAAAGATATTTATCTCATAGATTCATCTACGAATGTTTTCATGGACTGATCAATGATGGACTTGTGATCATTTACATCAATGGCAGAAAAACAGATAATTCTTTATGTAACTTACAAGCTATTACACAGCGTCTCAATTCTGCACGAGGGGGTACGGGGAAATATAGTAAGTTTCCGAAAGTTGTTAAATCCGTGAACGCGAAGACAGGCGAAGAAATAATATTTCAATCAATGAATGCAGCCGTAAAATGTTTTGATATTTACACGAATTCAGTCAAATATATCGCAGATAAAATAACCAAATCGGCCTTTTCAAAGAACTATGGACACAAATAACATTTTGCTCTGTGCCTATTATATTAGATGACGAAGGGAGATAACTCTGTCAAGCAACAATTTCTCCGCTAGAGTAATTAAGTAGTTGCCCCGCTTGCTAGTGATTAATATTATATGACTGTGCCGCGATTGTTTGTTTTTTTACTGTTTCTCAACTGTGTAAGTTACAGGTAAGTCATTTTTAGCTCTTACCTGTAAGACAGGTAACTAAGTTGTATATACAGACCTACATGTAGTTTTAACCTCGCGAATGACATCTTGTGCAGAACATTATGTGCGATTATCAAATGCAGATATTTTATACAGTATATTTTATGAGGTGTGTCTGGAAATTGAAATAAATCCACGCTACAGTTTACAATTATTGTGACTTTATTCGGTATAACTGATCGTGCATGTAGGTTGCCTGAGGTGACCTCAGTATAAATCACGCACCGCTTGCGTGTGTACAAATCCAGGTGAAACATGTATACAGACCTACATGTACTCTTTAACTTCCGACATCTTGTGCAGAATTATCAAATACAGATATTTTATACAGTATTTTTTATGAAGTGTGTTTGGAAATTGAAATAAATCAACGCTACAGTTTACAATAATTGTGATTTTATTCAGTATACAATGATCGCGGTTAGTAGGTTGTCTGCTTGTCCAGCATAGGTAACTTCATAATAATTTATGAAGCATATGTTTGTAAGAATGACTCCGTGGAACAGTGCTAGAACGTTGGATTCTCATACTGAGGCCTGGGGTTCTATCCCCGTGACAGACGTATCGTCGACGGTGGCGGTACGATGCCAGTTTTTCATAATAAGTGGGGACTCCAAGCCCCAACGGATCATGTACACCTCTCACCACATCGAACAACGTGGTGAGTGTATTTTTCACTCATCCCGGGGTTTGATTTGGGGGGTGTACATGAAACATGAGCCCCCAAAATAAACAGTAGCTTGACTGAACTGTAAATCTCACTGAAGGGTACCACACGCAAGGACATTCAGAGAGAATGTCGCCAGAACAAAAATCTTGAAGGGTGCCCCCATACAAGCCATAAGAAAGGCATCAATGAAGGGACTCTTCCACAGAAAATACTGGCTATGATAACCGCTCATCATTGCTACTGTTTATTTTATTAGAAATATTTTTATTTCATTTATTATTTTATTTATTTTTATTCAGATTTATTATGATTAATTTTTTTTTATTTTTATTCTGATTCAGATTCAGATTTCTTCTGACTGATTCAGATTTATTTTTTATTTTTATTCAGATTCAGATTCAGATTCAGAAAATATTTTTATTTTTAAACAAATATTTATTATATAGTGAATACCGAAAATATTCATACAATTATTTCTGAGATTAAAAAATTAAATGTCGAGGATATAGAATAATCAGAACAATTGGACCCTGATAAAATCATAAATGATTTTAAAGAGCTGCAGCAACGGAAATATGATAGAAGATATACACTAGCAGCCGAATATAGATTCATTACGTTATTTCAACAGGCCATGAAACAATCTCTACTTTATGCCGATGATGAGGATATTCAAAAATTTGTTTCACTCGCAAACGCGATTGAAAAAGTTAGATCAGAGTTATCACGTGAATACGAAACAAAAAAGATTATGAGTTCACGTGAGCGACAGCTAAAACAATTTATGTCTGATCCTGAAACGATTCATTTTAAACTCAGTGACAAGGTCGCCACTGATGAAGTCACTGACGAAAGTTAATAAGGATTATCAAAGTGTCTCCAGGTTCAGATTATAATATTTTTTTTTTTATTCTGATACAGATTCAGATTATAGCATTTATTTTTATTCTGATATATTTGTTATTGTTTAGTAAAAAGAAAATAAACTTTCATTATAATATTCATTCTGATTCAGATTAAAATATTTATTCATATTCAGATTCAGATTATAATATTTATTCTGATTCAGAAATATTTTTATTTTAGGTTTCAGGTTTTATTCTCATAATAATATTTATTCAAATTCAGATTCTGATTATAATATTTATTCAGATTCAGATTCTGATTCAGAAATAGTTTTATTTTAGGTTTTAGGTTTTATTCTGATAATAATATTTATTCAGATTCAGATTCTGATAATAATATTTATTCAGATTCAGAATTTTTTTTTGTTTTTTTCCCCATTAATTCAGAATTTTTTACTATATTGATTACATCATCGATAATCTTGCTACGAAGTTTGCTTAGACAATAATGACACACCATCAATTGTTGTGCATGGGTTAGTTGATCTATCTCAGTAATTATTCCATCCGTTATATTTATTTATGTAATTTAATTTGAGAAGAAAACAGTCACGAAAGCGAAGATCTACGATCTCACATACAAACTTATTGCCAAAACTTCTGTTGCAGGTCAAGTAAGTAACCGGCCTGGTCAGTAAGTCTAAAATGTATCCGTGACAACAGCGGATTATGACATCGCAGATAAACCGGATTAACGGGCACTGACACAATTAAAAACCCAGGAGGTACTTCAGGGGTAAATGAATATAGGATATATCCCTGTTGTGCTTGTTTGGATTTTTCAGTACCTACTTGATAACTTCCATCAATAGCATCACACACCAAAATAACTGCGATCGATGATGAGATGTTTACAATACCTGGTGATACATGACGATCATCGTTGGGAAACTCTCGTATGTAATCTTGAAATAACCGTTGTAGCGTTGTTGACGTAATTTGATGTTCATCTTCAACAACATCCCCAAATGAATTAATAAACTGTTCATCGATAAATGCATTATCGGTTTCGTGATCAATATTATATACTCTTTCTATTATTATAGGAATTTTTTCACCATCAAAATCAACATAAATAAGTACTGTAATTCCTGTTTCAGGATCTCTTCCTATCCACATCCATCTCAGTTTTTCGATATTCTGGAAATTTTAAAAATATTCTTTTACCTGTGATGAAGTCATTACGTTTAGGTTCTGGTGGTCCTTGATAAACCGGAGGAACTTCTAGCCATCCTAATACAGTTCTGATCGATGATCGATATATATCTACGGCGTAATCAGGTGTTGATATTTCGATCGCAGCTGATAATGTTGGTTATTGAACCGTAATAGCGATTTTAGATTCCCTTTCTGTGATAGATTTTATTCTACGTTGGAATTCATCATTGATCTGTTCGATTTGATAACTGCCCGTAGGAATACCAATAACTTGCCTATCTGGTGTTCCATCGGGGTTATTTTTATAAGAAAAACTAATGAGTTATTTGCAGGTAACCCACCGAATGATTTTGATCTAATATTTGGCCAACTGTGATATACTCGCAATTGTGTTAATGCTATTTCTTTGCCTGGAATTGCCGTTGGAAAGATAATGTTGAATTCAGGATTAGTTGAGCTCGTTGATATCATCGTAATTGTTGGTGGTGTTGTATTACCGACGATTTGTTGGAGGAGTTCTTGTGGCGTAGTCATTATTATTATTTACTTCCTGATTTAAATTAAGGTGACTCTGTCTTTGTCAGAGACGGCGGGTTTTAATTTCCAGTTGCCAAACCGGAGGTGTCGTGGTAAACCTTAATTATTTCTGCGAATTCCTCATCTGATATTGCTCCATCATTGAGACCTGATGATATCAGCGATGATAATTTGGCGTGTGCGTGTGTTGCATCTGATAGCAGTATTTGATATTCATGTAATTTATCAGCCGCACACGTAGATATCTTTTTTGCAATTATATTAAGAATACCAGCAACACCGGTTACAACTGCAACACCAATTCCTATTACTGGTCTATTATATATGTGGCTGATAATGATCCGATTATAGTTGCTGTTCCAGCTACTACGGCAGATGCAGAATAAACAATTATATCAGTAACAACGATACGTCTACGGTATTTTTTTAATTTTATTGTGTACTCGTCAATGATGTTTTTTAGTTGGGTCTGTAACAAACAAACTTGCTCGTATCTGTATCTGTATTTGTTTGCAATATTCAGATCTAACGTCGGTGAAGTCAGATATTCTGAAGTATTAAGTAATCAATTGGGGTGTTTCAGCGACAAATTCCAGACACCACCAGTAAGACGCTGCGGTTAATTTGTTATCAGATGGTTCCAGTATAAACGTTTCTTCGGCATCTTTATTTAATACAATAGACACGGTTCCAGAAAAATTATCAGTCGAATCACGTCATAGAAATGTTGTAAATATCCTAAATTTTGCAGCGCTGAACACAGACAGCCTATACACACTAGTGACTTCCGCGCCATGTTTGATAGTGTTATTTTGCTGTGACCATGTTGATGATCCTGATGATACTGTGTATACGATATTGTTAATCTGTTGTGAGGAATTTTAATCAGATTAGTTTTTTTTAACGTTACAGGAATTCCACTGACAATATCGTCTAGTTTTGTGTTAATTTCAGAGAGTTTTATATCAGCAACCATTGGACTTCCAAAGAAATCATCTGCGGTTTTATTGAGTTTTTGAAAATTTCTACGAACATTTAAAAACATATTTACATGAATGTCATCTTCAGATCGCAACGTGGTTAATTTGTCATCGATTGCAGTATCTTTATCATCCACATATTTCTTTCTTGCGGCATCTTCATCGTTTGTTGGTTCTCTTAAAACAAAGATTTTATTCCCATTCATGTTGAGTGCACCTGTCATTGTATCACCGGTGGACCGTAAACGATCAGCAACACTTTTTATAATTTCATTTCTGATAGTTGCGATTGATATATTTGAGTCTCTGATTCTACCGCCGTCAGTAAATATTGGAATATTATCCTTGGTAGCACCGAGAACTCTTCGAATTATGTCAATCCACTTAATATTACTCGTTTTTAGAACACCATATCTATCTTGGAAAACAACAACTTCATCTCGATCAACTCCAGAAAGATTCATAATGTCAGCAAGTTCATCTTTTGTAGCGTACTTCGATAAATCAATATAATCTTTTTTTCTTGTCTTTGATAGAGGATCTTCCATAAATATTAACCATTATACGATTAGTGATTCTTAAAACAGAACTCGTGTACATATTTATAACTTTATGAGGCGCATCGGAAGATTTTGAAATAGCATCGAGTACAGCAAGTAATTCACGGTCGCATATTGGCGGATCAGTTATTGTCTGTGTTGGTAATGTTGAATACCATACGTGAGTTTGCACTCCGCCGACATGTTTTAAAAATTCCTTCGGTGATGCCAACCCATACGAATCGGAATAAACAATTCCACGTGGATCAATCGCGTATGAAACCCAATGAGTGCCTGGACCAGAACTTCTATCGAGATTAATGATACCGGTTTCAACACGATTTGGTTGTTTTGGTAATTGATCACGCATAAAAACACCTCTGAAAGTGTTTGATATTTAATCGCGCAGCAGCATCAAGTAAATCAAAATTGGACATGGAAAGGAGACGCTTTGCGTCTAACGAAGTGTCCGGGAAGTCTTAGACCTTTTCCGTACCATGAATAAGGAGTTCCTGGCAGTCTTAGACCTTTCCCTTTTTTGGGGGGGAAGTTTTTATTCCTTTTCCTGTTGCTTTCTTTAATGCCATTACAGCGGCAGTTCCAACAGCACCAAGTGCAGCTGCTTTTGCAACAGCTGAAACTGCAGCGGCTATCAACGTTGGTATAGCTGCGAGAAGTGGAAATATACCACCCGTCTTGGCAATGTCGCTAATGGCACCCGTAGACAGATCAAGTCGTACGTCGGTCTTTGATCGTTGGGCGTCATTGAAGTGCCTGAGTTGACGTTCAGTCAGTGATAGTTTATTTGGACCACCTGCGAGCTGTGCTGATCTCAGCAATATTTTTATTCCAGAATTCTTTTTTGATACTGATTGTAGCTTTTAATCTGACCAGGAGACAGAGTAACACTAACGTGATGATATGACATTATATTATCAGGATTGATTTAATTACATGTTTTCTACTGGAGCATCAATGACTCTCATTCGTCCACCAACACCTTCAAGCAACATTTTTTTATCTGAGAGCATAACAGCGATTGTTCTGTAACCACCAGGAATAACCGGTGGACCATGTATTCTTGGTGGTGATCGGGCTACACGAGCTCGGAAGTGTATATCAACGACAGATTGTCTGAATAAATCTAAATGTTCCAACGAAAAGTGATAGATTGGATACAGCGTTGTAAAATCACTCTCAGATATCTGCAAACCAGAATCAACATTCTGATCACGCCCCATAAATGTCATCAACCGATGATAAGCACGTGCTACATGATTGTGATCAAAACTCAGTAATACTTCTTCGGATGGTTCCTGATGCCCATTTATCCTTAAAGGAACTTCACTAACTCCAAGCTTGTCAAATACCGTTGGATTTCGTGTTTGTGTGTTATCTCGTGCATTTTCCTGAAATGCGATGAATGTATGTCGCGGTGCTGACAATCCCTGCTGTGATGCTAACTGCCATGTAAATAAACCAACAACTTCACCTGTAATACTGTCTGTTGTCATCGTCAACCAAGACAATGTTGATTTACCACCTTGATCCATGAAAGAGAGCAACCGTTGTTCTTCGGCGATCGATGCAGTCATTACTGGCATCCACAACGAAAATTTTGTAAGTCTTACTATGCCTGCACCAACTGCGTTGGGTCGCCAGATTGCATCATTGTCGTTGTCTTTTCTAACAAGTACAACTGTATGCTTGGCTCCGAAAATAACCTTTTTGACATGTCTGCCGAATCCAAATATATGCGATAGTGAAATCGCACATGAAAACTCTTCTTCATCATTTAACATTAATCTACTTTCGGCAAATCCTAAGTTGAATTCATCGTTCATTGATGCAACTTCAGTTCTAGCTGCATTCATTGTCACGTTATTGCTTTCTGAATGATCAGTTGTATCCTTTGCAAACATCATTGATGGACTAGCTGATCTCGAGTAATCATCGCTGTATCTTGCAAGGCCAAGTATCGTTGTGGCAATATCAACGTTTTCCAGGCATGATTCAATGTGTCTTCCGTCAATCATGTATGCCATTGTTAACAAAACCAGGTCGATCTAAAATTCCGTATGCTGTACAATCTGTTTGCAAAAGTCTCCCTCCTACTTCAATGAATGCCTCAGCGGGCAAAAAATATCTACTTGTATCCTGAACTTGCAGCTCAATTCGCCCACGCTGATTTGGCTGTCGTGCGTCATAAGAATAATACTGATAATCACGTATCGATTAATCTTTGAGAATTGGTGAGTCCATGTCGAGTGTGGGATCAGATACACGCTTGAACATTTATTACATTTGTTATCGTCTAACACGAAGACCACTTCATGCTATCAGACTAGCAGTTATAGTTTTTTTCTTTTTCTGATAGGGGTACACCAGCCAATTCTGCTAGTTTTTGGTTCGCAGCTTGATTTATTATTTTACTAACATTTGCAGGCATAACGTCTGTACTGGGTAATTTTACTGGCTGCGGTTTTCGTCGTATTAATCGTGCTAGTCTATCCTTGATTGCTGAGAATGCTTTACCGGCAACATCACCAACAGCACCAATACCTTTCTGACGATCAACATCAATAGCTTTCATTCCCAGTTGCTTTGCAATCGGTATTGCTTTTGGAGCTATCCTTCCAAATAGACCCTGAACAACATCACCGAGTCCATCTCCGTAGAACGCTTTATATGTAGGTAATCGCGAATTTATCACCCTAACAATGATTGGTCCACGGTGAGCATTATGTATAATCATCTTATTTTCTTGTCACTGATCTAATTGTATACCCTTAATCACTGTGGTAATCATCGGCGATTTCATCGATGAGGGCTCGATAAACATTAATATCCATGATACCACCTGTAAATAATCTCTGACAAATATCAGCTGCTTCATTAATGATTTCTGGTCAATTATTACCCGCTCGTTTTCCTCCAATGAGGATTTCTAATCTGTCCATGTCTGCAAGAACATTATCGGGGCAAGTAACAAGACCACTTCCTCGAGTAGTAATACCACTTCCAGTTACACCAGGGTCAGATGATGGTTATCTCTTTCGTCGAGATCTCGGCCCTCTTGGTGAACCTAATTCCAAATCTTCTTCTTCTTTTTGTTTCCTTAATCGTTCAACGTCTTTAAGTTGCATCTTCATTTCTTCTTCATTTTGTCTCTTTTCCTGCACTGTTTGTCTAACACGTTCACCTACTAGCTGGTTAAAAATGTCAAAATTATTAACATCTTCACCAGATCTGATTTGCAGAGTATCAGTAGGGATGCGATATACATCCCTAATCCACTCGGCAGGTCTCATATTTTTAACATGTTCGGGCTTTACATAATTTTTCTTTCTTGATATCCAAATGCGGCAATATCCAGTAATTGTTTTCGGTCCTTGATAGCGGCAATACCTTCAGGCGTGAATTTACCTATGATGTTAGTTCTGGCTCTTGGCGGAGATCGTGGCCGAACTTCAAGTGGTGGTTGAGGAGGTTGAAGACTCCCATCAATATCAACAGGCAATGTTTCAAGAGCTTTTTGTGTTGCCTCAGTTGCTGCAACAATTTTTTTTTGTTGGTTCGACAATTGGTTTAAATAACCGTTCTGTACCCTCTGTAAATTCCACTTGAGCTTACTGACGCTCTTGTAGTTGTTCCTTGACAGAATCACGGACGGAGATATATTTCTTAATTGCCTCTAGTCGCTGTCGAGCTAGTTTATCTGTGTGAGATTCCATTATAATATCAATAATGATTTAATTAAGTACACCAACGACGTCACCAAAGAAGTCACCAACGACGTCACCAGTGAAGATCAAGAATTTGATGTCGTTGACGCTTATATTTTCGTTTTTGTAGAAAATTTTAATTTTGCAAAAAGGACCTTCTAAACTTTGTAGGATTCGCCCTCCCTGCTGCTAAATGCCTTTAAGTAGTTCAGCACAGCCATTCAATCAAGTTATTTGTGGGGAAAATATATACATAATAAGGTCACCAGGTGAACGAGCGATCTAGAGCGCTAGCCTTGACCGATCCATGCCATCTAAAACGTGTGGGTAAGTGAAAAAGGCTGCTATTAGTTTCCTGTAGGGTAGATGATTCATGCCCGGATTGTTAATCCACCAGTGATAATTACATAATCTATCTTGCCGGGAGAAATGGAGTTTAACCCTCAAAACAACAAGAACAACATCTATAATAGCAGTTTAGACCGATCATTGCACCATTTACTATACTTTTATACATGCTCGGACGGAATCTTTACGTTCTTTGGTTATGTATATTATGTATTTATCTTGTTATTCAAGCGCTGTTCTGTTCGCTCGAAATTTTGTTTGCGCAGTATGATGGATCAGGAAAGCCCATTAGTCACTTATGTTAGGTTGATATTCTTCGTTTGGAAACGTGCAATCATAGGATTTCTGTATTAATATACAGGCATAGAATTTATATATTTGTCATTACCTTACCGTCTGCTGTAATTGTATTTACGTCATAATCGATCTAGATTGCTCGACTTAACCGATTACTGTCATCTAAAATCTGTTTGCGTGGATTCGAGGCTCGGGCTCGGCAAATGTAGGTATGTGAGAAAGCTGCCAGTAGTTTCCCGTGTGGTAGATAGTTCATTCCAAGCTTATTCCAACACCAGTTATACTGGTTTCTCCTTGTTTTCATGCCGTATGGGCCTCATCTCTTTCATGCAGTATGAGCCTCACCTCTTTGACGCCGTATGGGCCTCACCTCTTTTATGCAATGCATAAATGTTCCTCTTCTTCCCTATTAGAATAAATCTGTACTCAGCATCCTATATAGTGAATATAAAGGAAAGCCCCGAGGAAGCACGAAGAGCAGAAGCGCATGCGCTCTTAGCTACTGAATGATTTTGCCTTTATCATGGGACTTTGAACAGTTTTTCACATACTGAAAGTGTCCATTCCCTAATTTAGAGACGTCATTTAAATGTTACTGGTGATACAAATAGGCTTAATTGGGTGGGTGGGTGTGGTCTAACCAAATAATGCATAATAAGTAAGTAGTTATAAATTATTGAATGTTCAGGGACAATCAGTTTTAGCTCAAATATGCAATTTGGTATTGCATTTTATGCTCATTAAATCACGGAATTGATATTTTATTATGATATTGCATTGCAATTAACGTGTTGCATGAAGAATAAGCAAGATGCAACGAGCGTTACATTTTCATACACTTGGGCGGTGCATACAATGCACATGACAAAGACCACGATGCCATGTATTAGGAGCTGCCATACTGATCTTCCAGATAACCCCGCCTCTTTAATGAGTCATATTACACGTATACGTGTCGACCAATGGCTGTCAAACATTCCATTTTTTATTAAGGTGGAAACTGATAATAACGAAGAGAAGAGAAGTCCAAAACAATGCTGAAATACATATTACACTATGACTTATTCCTTCAAGATCCTAACAGCTGATATATTTACTATATTCGCACATTGCCCTGGTATATTAATAACTTAACTTCGGGATACTTCGGCTTGCAATTGTGCTAAACTCACTACGAGTGTATATGCATTGACTCAAATAATGCACTAACGTGTGCCGGACGGGTAGAACCAGATAGAGGCCATAGCTCAGAAACGTAAGACCCGTCAAAACCGTTCATCATCTTTCTACTAAGATTTTAAATTGTTCTCTGTACTTTTCCGACAGTGAATGATCCATTTAAAAGCTCAGATTGCATTAAAATGGTCATTTTTATTCCAATAAATCCTTAATTAAAACCTTTGAAGTTTTCTTAAAACGAATTATTGTCTGTATCAGTGGTATTTTTCTATCTCAATTGTTATTAATTACCTTTTAATATTTCTTTTGTGGCTGACATACAGATATTCCTCCTTTTGTCTCTAATTGAATGCTTCTGTTTCCCTGCCCCCCCCCCCCACTCCCCCCGGTTTGGTCTAGTGGTTTACAGATTATTCACATCTCACCTCAATTTGCATGAGGTTAGAGTCTCAGCTTCGAAAACCTGGGTATGTGAGAAAGCTTGTTAGTAGCTTCCAGTGGGACGGTTTCTCTTCCGCTGGATTTCTATGATTCGTCTCTACCACATATACTGGCCGATAAGTATAATCTACCGTATGCTCAAAATGGCGCCAAAACCCAGAAAACCAAAAACAAATCCTTGTGTTTCCAGTGGAAATGTACGCGTTGCGTTTTATATTTAGTTCTCATCGATCTGTGCAATCTTCTTGACAGGTGGGAATTAAAATTAAACATGACACTTCTCCAATCCTTACTAAGACAATTGTGATGTCTTTATTCCTCAGTTTCAATAGCTATTTCTCTAAAATCAAAAGCGTCTTCAACCGGTATTTTAAATACATCGAAAATATACCCCAAATCCTTCCAGACTGCATCTGGTCAGGAGAATCAACACCTATTATATCGTTCATTGGATCTTAAATATGTCTCATCTTTGCTCCATTAACATTTTCTTACAAACCTTTGACGACTTTTATATCATCTTTTTTTAAAACAAATATTATTCCTACAAGAAAGCAAACATTTGATTGGAGAATGGATACGCTTCAGAAAAAAATTGCTCACATTGATATACACCAGCACTTCATGTTATGACATAACAAGTCAAGCAGTTTCACTGGTAAGGGTAAAAACTGGTTTGAAAGGTAAACTGTAATATATCTGGAAAACAAATCATTCAATTCTTCGTCATCTACCGCTCCGGAGGCCTAAGCGTCGGATGCGGGAGGTTGCGGGTTGGAATCCCGGCCGAGTCATACGAAATACTTCTAAAACTGGTACCAGCAATTGCCTCACTTGGCACTCAGCATTAAGAGGTTAGTGTTAGGACTGGTCGGACTCGTGTTAGGATAAAGTGACAAGGTAGGACACGATGCTAAATCTCTGCGGCATGATGCACCAGTGCTAGACATCAATATAGACTGCAACACTGCAGACATCGTAGCGATATGACTTAAAATATTATGGCTAAGTTAAAAATAAACAACAACACTCACAAACACTCAAATGTATCTTGCCATTGTCACACAATGAAAATATAGTTGTTAAATGAATATTCGTCCTTGTCCTGAATTATTGTCTAGCCCCAGGAAGTTAGTCTCCAAGGTTAACTACCAGTGGAAATTGGATGCCGTTTGCTTTGCATCACAGACCTTTTGGCGTGCCATGAGAGTTATTGGAAGTACAGGAGCAAGCCGCAGGAAGTCAGTCACCAAAGTTGGCAAACAGGCAGGGGAAGTCTAAAATTGGATTTGTCGGAAGAGAAAGGAGCGATGAAACATTTAATTGGTCCCGGGCTGAATTTTATCAATCCAGTCGGCGCCAAAACGCTCTAGAAAAGGGGATCCCATTTCATAGGGATACGAATTTCTCTGAAATGTTTCAGAAAATATTGTTTTAAAATTTAAGTTCACCTTGTTTTGGAACCAACAAATTTTTACAATGTCATATAACATGGCGAACTTTATTTCAGGTCCTACCCAGGAACAGTTAGACTCCCTACAAAGGTTAAATTGCTCCAACTTGCCTGAAAATGTGATATTTCTTAGGCAAAGGGTACTTTAACGAAGCAAGAAATCAGAAAAAAATATTTTGGCCCAATATCTGGCGAAAAATGATTTTGTGGATAACATTGCTTTGTTTTGGATGAGTAAGTCTGTATCAGACTCTAACAAAACAAGGAAATAGAATTAAAATACAAGATGGAATCAGAGTTAAGGAAGTTGTATTTCAGAAAGAGCAATGGGAGAGATAAATGCAGTTAGTGGGGAAAAAACATCATTGGAGATAGAGACAAATGCAGTTAAAGAAAGCAGAAAAAGGCAATTGGAGAAAGAGGAAAGAAAGACAAATACAATTGCAGTTGAAGAAAGAAGAAAGAAATACAATTAGAGAAAGAGGAAAGAGAGAAGAAACTCAAATTGCAGATGTAGAGAGAAAGATAAAATGAAGAAATGGATTTTCAGTTTAGATTACAAGAACTAGAGCTGGCAAATAAAATGCAAAACACCACTTTACACACCCCTCCAGATTCCGATGGTATTAAGAATATCATATTATTATCCTCTTTAAAAGAAAATAAATATTTTCCTCATTTTGACAAAAATGCTGAAAATTTCAAATGGCTACGAGAGCATTGGACTGTTATTACAAAGTGCACTTTTTTGGCAAAACTCGTGATATTTATACTTCTCTGCCAGTACAGCAAAGTGCTTCTTATGATCAGGTTAAGGAATGTATCTTGAAGGGATATGAGTTAGTACCTGAGGATTATCGACAAAAGTTCAGGAACTATAAAAAGAAACTGGAAAAACCCATGTAGAATTTGCAAGTGAAAAGAGCAGTTATTTGATACCTAGTGCAGCCAGGAAAGTTGGTCAAGATTACGAAAATCTCAGACAACTCGTATTAGTTAAAGAGTTCAAGAACTGCGACGATACTGACGTTATTATTTACCTTGACGAGCATAAGGTTGAAACGTTAGAAAATACTGCTCGTACAGCTGACGAGTATTCCTCACCTCATAAAGTTTCTTTTGTCACTAAGTCCTCCACTCAGCAGTCTTCTGGTAAAAAAAAAAAAAAGTATTTCATCCTAACAAGAGCACTTAAAACTTTCAAACTGGCACAATTATTAGAAATCAAGTTTCTGAGAAGACAGATCAGAATTCCTTATCTCTTCCTACGTATCCTTATTGCAAGAGGAAAGGACATAATATTTCGGATTGCAGCAAATTGAAAATTAATCAACAGAAGCAAGACAGACGTGCCTTATTTGGATCGAAAGTCGATCCTATTGATAAATAAATCCCTAATTTATACCCAACTTGTGCAGTTACTAGAGTTGTCGCAAAGAAGGCTCTGTAGAATGATGTTGATCAGTAAGGTGTCCCGTTAGCTGACACATGTATTCGTCAGGTTTTTGATGAGGTCACTTTTGCTACATATTTGGATCAATCAAAAGGTATTGATCAAAATGATCCTCTTATAACTACGAATCAGGGTGACAAATCACCTATCGTCAAACAGGGAGAAGATGCTGAGATGTGTTTGTTTCAGATGGCTGTTAGCGAAACTGAAGAAACAGAAGTACCTGTTATTGTTTTTAAAAACAATTGGATCCTTATGAGAAAATGGAGACCACTTGAGGTACCTGCTGATGACGAGTGTTTGGTGAACTATCAAATTGTAGTTCCAACGTGGTATTGACAGGAAATTCTTAGTTTTGGCCCATGAAACTCCTTTGGCTGGTCATTTAGTTATGAATAAGACTTATCACAAGATCATTAATTATTTTTAGTGGTCAAAAATTAAGCGCGATGTTTGTAAATACTTTACTGCATATCTTGTCACACTAGTCAAATTGTAAGAACACCGAATCAAATATAACTAAGGCTCATCTGCAACCTTTAGTGTAATTTTGTAGCGTTGGTGTCTGTACCAGATGTGCTATGTAGGGTAATATAACATGGAAAATTGATAACTTGATGCGATTTGCACATTGGTCAAGAACGATCCGCGAAGACCAATATAAATGCAGCTTTTTACCACAAGATGAGGATGAGCTCGTGTTTGATGTTGAATACCTTTAACATTTCATGAGCAAGTCATGTGACATTCAGACAACACTGGCGTTTGTAATAGTAATCAATGAAACTCATCCCTTGTTTGAATAATCAATTACTTTTTAAGCTTCTAGTAATAATTCAAGAGAAGGTTTTCATAATTAAAATATATGTATACGTATGATTCTTTCTTGCTCGAATGAGACATTTAAAGAGCATACAAAGTGATCTAAGATCTAAGATTCCCTGGAATTTCACATATTCAGATGCCTCTCTCCTCCTTTTCCTCACTATTGTTTTCTTCTGTTTCGTTTTTATCATCTTCTCCTTTTGTTTTCTTATACCCCACCTGGAACGTGTTCTGTCTTATTCGTTCTTTTTTTGTGCTGTTACCATTCTCCTTTCTCGTCTTTATTGTCATATTCATATTCGTCATGAGGCCCCTTCAGAGGTTGCGATAGAAGCCCGGGTCAGTTAGAAAGCTTGAGGCGCCTAGGCCCTGGTTATAATTAGATATAGAATGCCAAAACGAACCGGTATAATTTACTATATAAAGACTTAAAAGACAACTAAGTACACAACGAAGAATAGCTATTATTTTAAGAAGTTTATTTAGAAAAACGCTTATCTAGCTCAACCCCCCTCTGGTTGGGTCTGGTTGTAACGGAAATCTTCCAGTCATGTGCACAATATTTTATCAGTTCTTGCAGTCCAAACCCATATTTGATGTTAGAAATATTGTCACAATCAGCTTCATTCTCGTAGGCCATATATGATAATAGAACTCTTACAATGCAGGAATGGGTGAAAATCTCATCAATTGTGATTACAGTTAGAGAAGCCAAAAATTTAGGCTTTGATGAAATCGCCCAGTTTATGAGACATATAAAAAAAATTCCATGATTCGAAGGTCACTATAGACATGGATGATCTTGAGAGAATAAGGATACGAATCCATAATTTGAAGGTCACAATGGAGACAGATGGTAGCTGCCTTGTATAGTTTGAAATTGCTTGTTGCCTTGTGCATAATAAAAATCAAATTTTTTATGCATACATGTTGTATCTATATGTATTCTGAGAAATTACATCAGCAGAATGGTGAAACCGTGGTCGGCTTGGTTTAAATTCATGAAGTGTTGCAAATTAATAGTATGAGACCCCTACTGATTAATTAGGGATATGGGACCATTTGAAAATAATTCAATAAGTTCATTCTGACCTTTTATGGGGGACCATTAAGGATTGTCCAGAAAAAAAAAATTTATATCAGCAACCCGAGACAAGTTAGGCTAACAGTTGTACGTAAGTAATACATAACTGTGTTCATCAGCGGACAACCAAGATATTATATTGCTTCTATGCCTTAGCCTGTCTGTCTAAGAAGTTATTCAACAGATTTTTCTTTTTTGTTCTTTTTTTTTGTACCTTTTGCCTTCTTTTGAACGATGTTTGTATTATACAATGAGCCAGCGAAATTGTATTATCTCTTTTAATTTAACAGATAAAACTACACATAACTTCGTGTTCGAAACGGACATAACTTTATGTATAGTTGCTAAATATTGTAATTTATTTAATGTGACTATACGCGTTTCTGTCTCACAGGCAAGCACTGTTGAATGAAACAATAATATTGATAGTTGTCGACGAAAATAATAGTTAACGATACGCAATAGTTGAGTCGTGAAATATTTAACCACGGAAGGAGCGAGGCCAGTCCATACCATCGGCAGCTTATCGCATTTAGAGGGCGTTCAATACATTCATTAGATAACTCTGTATGAGGTTACTTCCATTCACCTATCTGACAGGTATCATGCACATCAGGTAGGACAGTTACCATTTTTTATCTTGACATGTGCTAGTACTGGTGGTTTTCCTTCAGAAGTTAATATTTACAAACTTGATGAAAATTGGAGATATTAATTATGTATGTAACGTTGTGAACATTTATTGTATAATATTAAAGAAATATATACAACACTGTTACTGCATGATTGAACCATCACTGACCCTTATGCATGTATATTTTCTAAACAAGGTTTCAAGGTTTCCTCAAAACCACAAGGCAAAATCCGTATGTGAAAGGTCCGTGACCGAAAAATGGCTACATGTTAGGCTGTATTCGACGCTTTTTAAGTAGTTCTTTCAATTACATAATTGCGATACGTAAGGCGGATAACAATAATAGACACAAAATTCACAATATACATTACGATTAGTTCACAAAGCATAAAGAACAAATATGTTATAAAATTGTTTATAAAATGGATTTTTTAAACGTATGGAGTAAATGAAAGTAATGTATATAAATAAAAACCAATCACTATATTTCCACTTTAAATAATCACCTAAAGTATCAATTAATAAATGGAAAAACGATCAAACCAGTCACTGTAAAATGTTCCAGTCCACAAATTTATGCTAAGGAAATAATCGTTTCTGATATGCATTCAGCCTCGCTCGACACAATCAAATGCTAAAGTGACGGACAGTTTCTCCTTCTGTCTTCGTACATAAACTTATAACTAATATCTATTTACGACATAAAAAAGACATACGTCTATTAAATAGCATGCATATACGTGTATTAGACGATTGTTGTTCGTATCAGTTATATCTGTTAGTTTACGACAAAAAGAAAGGAGAAATCGGCCGGGAATAACAAAGCTATGAATCTATGTTTACTCGCAGGCATTAATCGCCTCCATAAAAAGCGTTTCTTGGTTCTAATTGTCTAAACAGAGAGGAAGAATAACATCCTTTTTCATTATGGACCAATAGCTTTCGATGGATATCTCTCAAAGCACGTCTGAGCAAATTCCATATGGATTCACAGTGGATGCACTTCACATGATTTGAGCTTAAGTTTGATGACATAATAATGAAATCTGATTAACGAATGCTTCATTCGTCTATTACAAGGCATCTCCATGGAAGATAAAAAATATATTCAGTAACAAACTGCGAGGAAATTGTCAAGCTACCATGAAATGACATTTTATACAGACTGCAACACTGTACACAACTTCTCAAAACGAATGTTTAGAGGAAAGCTTTCGTACAACTGTTTCACTTTAAACATATTGATTATTTATTTACTTCTTTCTTCCCAATATCAACTTTTTTCTGTTAATTTGGAACCTGTGCAGCGAAACAAACACCACTAAAGTATACACAATATATGAGCATACGTTGATATTTGCATATGAAGGTTATATCTGCAGCTACCATGATCTTTGACTTTGGTCACTAAATCATTAACAAACCTAAAGCATGTAGATTTATGATTGTGCATGATGATGTTCCACGATGTTTTAATGACTTACTATGTTGAAAAGATTATAAAGACAATTTTAGGTAATACAATATTTGAACTGTCCATAAAACGAGAACTTTAACATATGCATAGAAGCTTTCTTAGATGCAGCGGTCATTCTGTGGAACCAGCTAAAGATCACTATAAAGAAGAATCAGATTAAATTCCTTTCCAATTATTAATGTCATCCAACACTGTAAAGAGTTTTAATCTTAATATCTGCAAATACTGCGAACGATCTACCCTACCACGATGATGACAAATAATCGCCTCCTCAATAACGCACCTGAATTGAACGAACGTTTGAATGTAGATTTTTCTTTCGTTCTTTTCTAATCTTGCCATACACTTAGATGTCTATCGCTTTTATTTTATAAAAGTGAAATTTCAGATATGTTCTACGCCGTTAGATGAAGAGCCACGAATGTCCAAAGTCAGTTCTGCAAGTTAGAACAAAGTTTATACTGTATGCTGTATTTCTATATGCTTGGGTAGAAACTTGTTCGCGCACCACTGTGGACGCTTGACCAGCAACGTACATGGGTTATTTATATTATGCTTTAATCATGGTATTGATGTTCAGTTCTGTTGGCTCTGAATCCTGTTTGCGCTCTGAGTGTGATGGGTCACGAAAGCCCCTTGGTCACTTTTATTAGGTTCCTATTCTTCGTTTTAAATCTGCAAGTATAGGGTGCATAGACATTTACTCATATCATGCACTAACGTGTGACGGACGGGTAGAATCAGACAGAGGCCATGGCTCAGAAAAGTAAGACCCGTCCAAAGCACTCATAATGGTACTATTACGTTTTTGAATTGTTCTCTGTACTTCTCCTACAGTGAATGATCCACACACAGCTTATTTTCAGTAGACTACGTAAGTGGTTAGAGCGCCCTTCTCAGATGCGAGAGGTCGCGGGTCTAACCCCGGCCGAGCCATACCAAAGACTTATAAAAATGGTACTAGCAACTGCCTCGCTTGCCCTCAGAATTAAGAGGTTAGTGTTAGGTCTGGTCGGCCTGATGTCACGATAATACGACTGGGTGGGACATGATGCCACATGTTTGGGGCATAATGCATCAGTGCTAGACATAACTATAAACTGCTGCACTGCAAACATCGTAGCGATATGATTCAAATTCTTATATTTGTGCATGTATTGATGTCGCCACCAAGTAGAATGAGGCATTTATGTCATCATATCAGTAATCTGCTTTGGCATTACTTCATACAAATCACTATTTTGGAATCAAGACCTTCATACAGTACATAAGATTACCACTTGTTACATCATCTGGTATGTTAAATAAGAGTTTAGATACGTATAGTAAATACAGTTTTAACCCGAAGAACATATTCAATGGCAGGGAGTACCAATAAACAGAGCAATACCAGTTGATATATGATTCACAGTTTATTTTCTCTGCATATATATTTTGTTAAATTGTGAAATTTCTACTGCATCGAGATTTTTCTATTGAAATCCGCAAAATCCAAACTATCAAAAACCTTACAATGCCAGGACAGAATAATCTGTTTCCTAACCCGCAGACATTCCAACATAGAAAACTGATTTCATTGGTTTTCTTATTGACTTCAATATCCCTTATTTTAGATGTATTACGTCTTCGTTTTTGCGAGAAAAAGTAATCAGCAAAAGGGTCGATGATATCCCTATCCATATTAGAATGTCTGAGCAAAAAATTGTCTGTGTTGGACTAAGATATTAATTTCTTTTCCTGGTGATAGCGTCCAGTGAATCACCTGTGTGACGCGTTCATCATCGACAATAAAGCCCGTAGAAAAGTCTAGAATCAGAAAAGACTTTGCACTTTTACCAGAAAGAGATTTAGGAACATCAAAAATAAAGGAAAGGCATTTCCTTGCTCCGCAAGATAACGGATATAATTCATCGAGAGGGTCAAATATTTTTATGATTGACGAATTTCCCCATATATGGGCAATATAATCACGGCCACAATTGCCATGTGTGTTGTCTTCGTTCATCTTATCGCCATAATCTGCTCCTCTATTTCTATTCAAATGCACGGACGCGTTCGACCTGCCGGTAGCCATGACAAAGAATGAAAGCGAAAATTGTGTGGAGATCTCATTATCTGTTAGGTCTCTATGCAGCCAAAGAAAGGAACCATTCCCTAATTAGTCTCGTGATTTATTATCGGTTTAGTGGGCTATTTTATTTTTATTTCCCAATAATAGCTGTATTGACCGACTGTGAAAAATCTCTTTATATCATGTGTTTCATAACAGATAATAACAAAATCGTTTGTCTTTAAACGTACTGACTTTTATGTTATGGGCCCTGGGGGTTGGGTGATTACTTAATATCTAGTTTTTCTGGGCTACTTACTACAGTGCAAATTCTCACATCCATATTATACCATTATGAAAATCACGGTTGTTTGCAGTAAGGTGAGGAACAAAATCACTCCAATAATAACACAGTTACATATAGAACTTTTACAGTGCGGTCGTACGGAACCAACCGGAGCAAAAACGAACAAAATTTGAGCATTTTCAAAATTATTGTCACTGTAGTGACTTGCGGACACCAAGTACACAAATCATGAAACAAGTACAAACAGAACAATTACAGGCCAGTGGTGTGGAACCAGCTGGTTAACACAGCGTACAGTGATACGAAATCAAGCGGTGAAAACCGAAACCACATTCGGCTAATTATGGATCACTGTAGTGAGGTGCGGAACCCAAATACTCCAAGCATGAAAAGAACTACAAACAGGAAAAAAAATGCGTTCCAGTAGTACGGAACCTTCTGGGAAATATACAGTCTAGTGGTATGGAACCGACTGGTGAAGAACAGAACCCATATTTGACTAAATTCAAAAATTAAAAGTCACTGTAGTGATGTGATGATCCCAATAACATCAATAATAAAACCAGTACAAACAGAAAAATTACAGGTCAGTGGTAAGGAACCAGATAGTTTGAAAATCATGGGACACTCTGTGGAGATGTGGAACCAAAATAAGCAAATGATGCAACAATGGTTTGAAAAATGTCAGGAGGATTTTGATAAGTTAAAGGCCGTAATAAAGAGTGCACCGATATGTGTCCCACAATGGAGAAGGAATGTTCACCTTTGATATTGGCTTTGCAACACGTTGAAGTGATTACTAGTTTGCCTCCTTCTCCAATTATTACATTCAGTGGTCACAACCTCCTTACTTTCATTAGCAAGATGAACAATAAACAACAGAGATTATTAAGGTAGAGTTTGATGTCCTTTTCGATGTTGTAGGACGACAATATGGACATTGGGGAAGCAACCATTTCATTACAAACTTATAGTAATGGTTAGTACAAATCGTTCCAAAAAATATAAATCCATGCGATGTGTGGAAAATTAGAACATAAACGTCATCCAATTGGTAATGCTGTTAGGTCTGTTAATTGCGACAAAAGACACAGGACGTGTATTCAAAAGCAACCTCATTATGAGCTCCAAATCATGGAGAAGATATGGTAAATTTAAGTATTTGTTTCAGACTATCAGGCTCCCTGTTGATACATTTCTATTCCATTTTTATGAGTTTGTCCTATCATCCTGTTGTGCAAGAGTACAGTTCGATGCTTTCAAATTCTGTTTCTAAAGCCAATGAATGCCAGGAACCTTTCTGAAATTGATGAAGGTTTGCTTTAGGGATATGTTAATACATTATTGGCTATATAATCCAAATGAAATCGGAAGCAAGGACATAATAAGGCAGCCGGTGTTGATTCCATTGAGCGGGTGTTAGGCCCTTAACAGCGGCTCCCTTTAAAAACCAAATCTTAAATACAGTTCATGGAATAAATGTCAACGTCTTCTTTTATCTATCTCAACATGCAAGCGACTCATTTTCCTTTTGCCCAATGAATCATTCCTTTGAATTTAACGGAAACAAAATATTTTATTTTTTATTTTTAGAGGATCAACATGTATCGGCGCAGGATGTCAGTGCATTCCTTGAGAACCGACTTTTGCGGACAAGTTCCAATGCAGAATAGATTTGTAACATTGATCTTTCTAATGCATTCGGTCTCATGGTAGTCTGCACAATTGTTTATATGCATTTTGTGTTCTCTCTCTCTCTCTCTCTCTCTCTCTCTCTCTCTCTCTCTCTCTCTCTCTCCACACACACGCTAGCAAAAATGTACGATTATGTAAGAGATATTGTCTCGATATGTTTACCATCACTTGTGTTTTGTTTATTTTTTCTTTGTTTTGTTATTTTGTTATTGTTGTTTTTTTGTATTTTATTTTTTATTCCGCTTGCATTTAAGCGACCCAAGAGTCAAAGCCAGCGCTCTGTCAGAATGCACCAAACGACGTTTGAATAAATCTTTCCTTCTTGAAAGGACAATAAAGTCAATACATGAATGCATCAATACATAAATAAATTAATGCAATGATATTCCCATTCAACCTAAACTAGATGCAAACTTTGAAAAGTATGTAGACTGGGTTTCTGATAATGTTTCATGCAATGGAAACTGCACTAAAGATTCCGTTTTGTTTCCTCAGGCTTTCGCGATTAGAAATATCAAGTTTAAATTTCATTAAACCATCTCTGAATCCCACAAGAAACCTGTATTTGGATATGTAATCATTCTGATAAATGTTAGTTTTAAGAGACATTATTCATTGTTACGACTCTATGGTCACAACAAACTTAAGTAACAGAAAAGAAGTAAAACCAACAAGTTTTATAAAACTTTACAAACAATTTAACTATCAAAGTTATAAATGAAAACTGTGAGAAAACTTACAGGATTATGAAGTGAATCCAAACTAGTCATTATAAAGGTCTATGAAAGTCCTAAATGATTGAAAAGTTCCTTATCAATTTTCAATACCTAAAATGTACTGGTCCTCCAAGAACCGTGACGTTGTCAACATGGTTTTGTCTAGAATTCGTTCGAATAATTTATAACAGTTCCAGAATATAATTATAGTCCAAGTAATGAGCACATTCTATTTCCACTTAACACTCCAAACTAATGTTTTTCCTCTCGAATATAATCTAAGTACAACATAAAACACGTCTGCAGACATACAACAGGAACACAATAAGTGTAAATTACTCCAAAAATCGGAATGATTTGAATGTTTAATCTTCTCCTTATATATATATACCTTATAGTGCGGCTGTATTTCGCAACAGACCCCACGTGACGGCATACACTACTTATTTTACGTCAAATTGGGCCTATTCCCTTGATCTAGCGCAACCAATGGGAAGTTACAGAATTATTCTCGAAAGATCGAAATCCCATCAGTCACTGAGAAATTACGCCAAAGGCGCTATTTTAAGTTTTATTATTAAGATTGTTATTAATAATTTTCAACACATACGTAAACATCTATTTACAGATCACTCGTAATTTTTGTTCTTAACAGAGCCAGGTTACGTACACAAATTTATAACAAAAGATATTTTATTCAGTTTACAGCCATGAATAAAAATTACGAAATTTTTTTAATAAAATTATGTACCAGGAGTTACCAAAACAAATACAGATATACATAACATCAGTACTGATATAAAGGTGCTAAGTAATTATTGGCATAACGTTGCTAACTAATTACTTTATTAAAGGTGCTAAGTAATTATTAAGATCTTCCGTTTTTATAGACTTTAACGCCTCTACTTCGATATTTATATATGTATGTATGCATTTGTTACAT
Organism: Megalonaias nervosa; assembly: GCA_016617855.1. Taxonomy (NCBI): domain Eukaryota; kingdom Metazoa; phylum Mollusca; class Bivalvia; order Unionida; family Unionidae; genus Megalonaias; species Megalonaias nervosa. Next base: position 43,591 of record JAECUM010013964.1, read on the forward strand.
ATGTCTGTGTTCTTATCGTGTTTTGAGTTTTAGATGAGGTTTATAAAATCAAACGTATTCATGCCGTTTTTACAAATCTGTTTGGAGCCATCAACAATTCATGATTCAGATTGCATCAATATATTTTATACATCAATCCAAGATTACTTAATCCAAACTATAGTTTTATGGTATGCTATTTTTAGAAAAAAGTAACTTCCTGTCTTTCAGGCTGATTCGTCCATCATGAGAAGAAAATCATCCATCTTGGTGCTCATCAACACTGACGATTTGTTCCAATATATGGCATCAAAGAAAGATGGACAACAAGATGACTGTGAAAATGGATTAAAAGAAAGTATGTACTTTGACTGTTCACTGTGAACGTCATACTTATTTTACACCACCACTCGACACATCGCAGAAAATAAGGCGCACTTATGTAAGGCGTACTTATTGCACAACGCTAAGTTATTTAGATAATTAAATATGCTTTTAAGTATGAAAACTATTGCTGTTGTAGTATGCATTTCAGCTAATGTGTACGAAAGCACTTCCCGCAAAGCAAGAGTGGGATCCAAACTGAGAAACAGATATTTTAACAAACTTTCAAACGGATCAGGTAAGATATCTGAGTACTTCATTCAGTTATGTTGGATGTTGCGATTATTACTAATCGTAAATGTTCAATTAAGCATAACGCAGCATGATTATTGGCGGTAAATATAACATTTCTACAGTGTATTCTACGGTGTCTCTGATGCGCCACTTACATGGAAAAGTTGATACTTATTTGTACAGTTAGTTATATACATATTAGTTGTGATAAGTTGATACTTATTTGTACAGTTAGTTATATACATATTAGTTGTGATAAGTTGATACTTATTTGTACAGTTAGTTATATACATATTAGTTGTGATAAGCTGATACTTATTTGTACAGTTAGTTATATACATATTAGTTGTGATAAGCTGATGCTTATTTGTACAGTTAGTTATATACATATTAGTTGTGATTTAGTGTACTTATTTGTACAGTTAGTTATATACATATTAGTTGTGATTTAGTGTACTTATTTGTACAGTTAGTTATATACATATTAGTTGTGATTTAGTGTACTTATTTGTACAGTTAGTTATATACATATTAGTTGTGATAAGCTGATGCTTATTTGTACAGTTAGTTATATACATATTAGTTGTGATTTAGTGTACTTATTTGTACAGTTAGTTATATACATATTAGTTGTGACATTTTTCTGTATCTGAAGTAGATATGTATTTATCTTTTGACATTTGAACATTGGGTAAATTACTTTTATCGTTGTGTACTGTGGTAATTTGTAGACCGTTAGAAACCCCCACCCATCCAGGTTAATTAAACTTTCATATCACACTGCATATGGATCAATGATAATGTTGCTATACCCGAAACTTCCTGAGCCACAAGATTTTTGTCTGAAATAGATGGGTATGGGTGTCTGCAAGCCAGAATAATTATATGAGTCTGACACTTATATGTACTATTGGCAGGAAAAGAAATGCGTATGATCGTTAATTTTTGTCATTCCTCTGACATGATCTAGGTTAATGAATTTTGAACGAGAACTTTGTCGTGTCAGAAAGTCGGGGATATTTTCCCTCTTTTCCTGGACGTAGTACAGGAAAGGTAATATTTCTTCCTTCACTTCTTTAAATAGGTGAAGATTTGTCAAAAAGGACGTTATCGCATAAACAAGCCAAAGAATTATCGTGTGACGTGTTCAGGTGAACGTACAACTTTAAGATGTACAGTTAGCTGTATTAACCATACTGCCATTAAAACAGGTAACATCCGTATGACGCGGATAATAAATAAAGTCAAAGATGTCCTCTCTTGGGTTATTCTATGATTAACTATATTTAACGGATTAAACCAGCGAAAGGTGTTGCAAAAAAAACCATGAAATCTGTAAACTTGATTTACTTATTTATACAACTTCAAACTGACCAACAAATCACCAATGACTATTCTCAGACTGTTGCTCATTTGACGTAGGTATTCTTGTCATACTTAAACGGATAAGCACTTTGTAAGCATCATTGTGAAAGTGTACATAATTGTCCTACTTTGGCTTGTTCTAAGATATAGTGCGTACTTGTCCTATTTGTGTATTGACTCATTCTAAGATATAGTGCGTACTTGTCCTACTTGTGTATTGACTCATTCTAAGATATAGTGCGTACTTGTCCTAGTTGTGTATTGACTCATTCTAAGATATAGTGCGTACTTGTCCTACTTGTGTATTGACTCATTCTAAGATATAGTGCTTATTTACCAGGAACTCTTATGTTTCGTTGCTTCAGCATGAGGTCTATAATTTGTGGAGACGATTTCCATAGAATTGTTTAAAAAGACGTACGTATATGTTGCTCGCATAAAATGTATTTGTGGTGTGAGCTCTGCATTTTGATATACCACCATATGTATACTTTGTTGATATACCACGATATGTATACGTTGTTGCTAACAAAGAAGAATATTTAATAAAATACTGCAGACAATCTGTGATATATTCGTGTGTGCGCGCGTAGCTGTATCTCAAAGCATTAAAGCCACAGCAATTGGTTCTTGGTCTTTAGAATCAAACAGAGACGCCAAAGAGTTGAAATATTCCCAATGCGAAATACTTTCAGGAATCGTTATATATGGTGCCTCACTAACGAAATAAAGGGCATCCATAGCGTTTGTCCCAAATATTAAAGTGTATTTCTAGGTCAATATGGACATTATGTTCTTTTAAAATTACGGGATAAGAAATTATCTGGGGATGAATTCTAATTGATACTCTTTGATGTACCAATTATACTTGATTATTTTGGGAATACAATGCATTTACGACTTTGTACCAATCAGGTATGCTAGATCTGGTGGAAATTATAAAATATGTATTTACCTATGGAACAAACAATACATTCGTGGCACAATACAGCAAGAGGCCAATAGATACCACAAAAGGAAAGAGAATGTAACAGAAGGATGTCACCAAAGGACATATAATGTTACAAGAGGACAGAGGATGTCACAAGAATACAGAGGATATCACAAAGGATGTCACAAAAGGACATATAATGTCACAAGATGACAGAGGATGTCACAAAAGGATAGTTACCAAGACTATTGCTTTGTGAAAGAAGATATATAATCTTCTGTGTCACTGTTATCCTGGGGAGGAGGTGTCCGGAGAGAGGGTGTGCTTTTTTAAAATAACATTGTATTTAAAGATTTTTTCACGTACAGTAATCGAATATTAAACGTTGTCTTACAGGAATAATATATATATATATATATATATATATATATATATATATATATATATATATATATATATATATATATATATATATATATATAATCATTTGAAAGGATTTATTAATTTATTCAATTATTCATTGGAATTACAAAGTGTTAAGACTTTTGGATTTAGTAGCTGTATTGGAATTCTGTGAATTCATTTAAAGACATTTTGAATTATATTGTTATGATACATCAAGACTATTGGCACATCAGCACAATAGCTTGAACTTAATGTGGATTGCCACATGAACTCATTTGGAATAATCGCCACATTTGGGCTTGTGGTGGAACTTTTAGGACTATTTAGGATTTCAGTCACCATACTGTAAATTATTTTTAATGTCACTTTCTATTTAGGGAAATAAATTATTTGTTCAATTTTACAAAACTCGTTGGTTTTCACTCTTTTCTGTTACTTAGTTTAAGACCATAGATTCGTAACAAAATATAAAGTTACACCTTTTTAGCAAGCGGTGACAAAAGTTCTACCCCTAGTTAAATTGCAGATAAACGAAAAGCTATAAAATGTTTCTTTGCCTAACAGAAAGTAGTTTTTAATACGGTGCTACTGTTCATTGAATCGTTTTGTGTGATAATTAAGTTTTAAACAAAAGACATTACAAATTATTAACGTTGTAAACAATATGAAAGCCGACTTCTTACACCAAAAATGTTTTATAACAATGCCAGTTATCAGGTCTATTATTGTTTTTTCTTCGATTCTTCCTTTTTCCTTCCTTTCTATTTTTGGTGAATGCGAGAACAGACATTAACAGATGTTCATATGCAAAGGCAGATAATGATCTTACGTTTCTACCTAGCGTTCAATATTTCTTATGAACAAATGCGGGGTGGGGGTGGGGGTATCGATCTTAACCACCAGGGTTATTGTGATGGAGTGAATAATGCTATGGAATTGGGAGTAGATGATCTGTTGTGGTAATGTGATAAAAATCTATTAAATGTATCCTGGAGAATGGAATATTATTATAAATCTAGTTAGAATACTGATGTCACAAGTATCATTGAATGTTTCATAAGCGTCACATATAATAATAATGCGTATATGTCTGTCTGTCTGCCTGTATGTCTGTAGGGATGGATGGATGGATGTTTTTATTTTTTGAACGTTGCTTTAACAGTTTTAGTCATATCGCTACGATGTCTGCAGTGTGGCAGCTTATAGTGATGTCTAGTACTAGGGAATCATGCCGCAGACGTGTAGCATCATATCCATCCAGTCAGATTATCCTGACATCAGGCCAACATCTTAATGCTGAGCGCCAAGCGAGGTGGCTGTTAGCAACATATTTATAAGTCTTTGGTATGACTCGACCTGGATTCGAAGCCCCGATCTCCCGCATCATAAGAGGGCGCTCTATTCACTTGGGCCACGGAGCGGTATGTATGTATGTATGTATGTATGTATGATATTTTACATCAAACATGTCACCGACAGTAGTAACTACATAATATACAGAATCATGAGCACTTAGTGCTCTACCTCATTCACCACGGGGAGGCAAATCTGAGCGTCAAAAGCAAGTGATAAAATGTGTGTGTGTGTGTGTGCGTGTGTGGACTTTCCACGTAGCTTTAACAATTTTTCAGCATATTGCTGCGATGTCTGCAGTGTAGCAGTTTATCGCGATGTCCAGCATTGGGGCATCATGCCGCTGACATGTAGCATGATGTCCCACCCAGTCACATTATCCTGACACCAGGCTGACCAGTCCTAACACTAACCTCTTAATGCTGAGCGCCAAGCGTTGCAGATTATAGTACCATGTTTGTAAGTCTTTGGTATGACTGGACCTGGGTTTGAACCCGCGACCTCCCCGCATCATTGGCGGACGCTCTGTCCACTTAGGCCACATGTATGTATGTATGTATGACTGTATGTATGTATGTATGTATGTATGTATGTATGTATGTATGTATGTATTTTATATATTTTACATCTAACATGCCACCTACAGTAGCAACTATATACAGAATTATACGCATTTATTTCACTGCCTCATTCTCCACAGGGAGGCAAATTTGAGCGTCGAAAGCAAGTGATAACATTTGTAGGACTTTTTGTAAAATAAACAGGAAAACAGAAAGTGTACATTTAGAAAAAAAATTTATATTGTACAATGCTTTAACTCTGAACCTGTTATGGGGTGTGGGGAGGTGGTGGTTGTGGTGTGTGTGTGTGTGTGTGTGTGTGTGTGAGAGAGAGAGAGAGAGAGAGAGAGAGAGAGAGAGAGAGAGAGAGATTAACATACACAGACACAGCAAGACTTTGAGAAAATGGAGTGTAAGTAGAAAAATAAGAGTTCAATTTGCAATATTCTCTGAACACAAATGTCCAGTTTTCGGAGTAAATTTCAAACAAAACGAAAATAATAAACGCGTACATGTGAATACAGTATACAAATATGTAATATATATATATATATATATATATATATATATATATATATATATATATAAGTATTACAAAAGCAAAGTAAAATAATGACTCTTTCGTATCAGATGATATGTAAAATA
>JAECUM010013965.1:0-52438 GCA_016617855.1 Megalonaias nervosa
TATATATATATATATATATATATAGAGCGCCAGCCAAATATCTTTTGGAACCTGGTAATTCGTTTTGACTGCAGTTTGCCCTTGGGAAAGGAGTCAATAAAATCCGACTGTGCTTGGGCTAATTTCACACCAGTTTGCACTGTTATTTAGTCAGATTTTTAAAATTCATTCACATATGAAAATTTTTCCGATCAAAACGATGTTTATGATTCAGTGATACAGACCGTAATAAATAAAAAACTGTAGAGACCGTTGTTTGCCATATAATGTATAATCTTTAATATAGAAAATGGTGGAATTTTCTTAAGAAGGAGCAAAAGAACTAAGATAAAATCGTGTTAATCAGATGTTTGAATTCACACTCCAACAATAACGTCAAATCTAAAAATCCACAAAATTAAATACCAAAAGACAAGGATTAAAACTTAAATACATAGTTTCCGTATCTGGCGGGGTGTAATCATAACTTTCAAATTTCATTCGATTTGTAGAGATGTAAATTGCTAAACAAAAGTTAACACTACCTATATGTACATGTCATCAGGACGTGGTGTGGTATCAGTCAGTTTTTGCCGCACTCCCCGCCCTCGGGCTTTTCCGTTTTAGCATCAGAGGGTGACCACATCCGTGGATTTTGCATGAAATGCTGGATTTTCATTGAGTTCATGGACTTCTTGCAGAACTAGTGCTTTTATTCACTTCCTTTTGCCTTAATCACTGATTTACTTTATTATTGTTTCCGTGTGCCTTCTGTCAGTTAATACGATAATTTTGAATGTTTATGAATCAGTCGAAAACTTTAAGGGGATGACTACAGATAATGCCAGACATTATGTATGTATAGATTACTGTGTGACTACAGATAATGTCAGGCATTATACGTAGGTTACTGAGCGACTACATATGAAGGCAGACTGGCTGACTTGGATGAGTGCCTCAACACATCCTCCACAGCATACGGTATGGAGATTAGCGCCGAAAAAAACAAACTGATGACAAACAATACCAATGGCATCAGTACAGAAATAAAGGTCGGTGGACAGAAGCTGGAAAGAGTCACAAGCTTCAAGTACTTGGGATCAGTTATCACAGATGAGGGCTCCAGACCAGAACTACTTTGCGGGATTGCCCAGACAACAGCAGCAATAACAAGATTGAGACCAATATGGAAAAATACCAACATTGCTTTTGGTTCCAAAATAAGGCTGATGCGCTCGATTGTTATATCCATCTTTCTGTATGCTTGTGAAACATGGACGCTCACATCGGATCTACAAAGAAGGATTCAAACCTTCGAAATAACATGCTACCGCAAGATCTTGGGCATCTCATACATTGACCATGTAATCAAAGAAGAAGTCCACAACAAGATCCATCGAGCCATCGGATCCTATGAAGACCTCTTGACCACTGTAAAAAAGTGCAAACTGAAGTGGTACGGTCATGTCTCAAGATCATCTGGACTGGCAAAAACAATCTTGCAATGCACAGTGCGAGGGTGCAGAAGAAGAGGCAGACAGAAAAAGAGGTGGGAAGACAACATTAAGGAGTTGACAGGCATGGATTTGGAGATTCCCAAAGGGCAGTAGAGAACAGGGAAAGATGGAGAGAATTGGTTGTTAGGATGGAATTTTTCAGTAAATTGTATTAACAAAAATTTTTTGTTTCTTGTAATTGTGTACTATTTCAATAAAGAGTGTGTTTTTCTATGTGAAATCCTACACATTGTATAATACTTAATTTGGCAAATTTAGAACTCTGCAGCAGCAGTGCTGAATTAGCACTTTCCTTTCTCCCACGTGTATCACTAAGAGTGTTCATTAAAAAAAAAAAAAAAAAATATGTCTGATGACGTCTATAGATCCAGCCTCACTTTGAGATTCTGGCGAAACCCAAGAACTAAGACGTATGACCATTTTTGGCCGCGCCCTAAGAAACTGTCGACAAGAAGCGAGAAGATTTGCTTGGCAAAATTAGTACGTTTCGTCGGAACTCAAAGAGGCTTGTATCATTACAGGTAAGCTACCGTCTGCGTACAAGTTTCTATGTAGTATAAGGATTTTTAATGTTAAGATGTTTAAGTAAGAGTTCAATCTAAGATCAGTACATTTGCAACATTGGATTATTTTAATATTTCTTTACTATTCTTTAATATAATGTATTGGAAAGTTTAATTGTGTGAAGAATTTATATTTACTTGTAATTTTATTATTGATTATTGTAAAAGGCGACGTTCGCTACCAACTTCATACTCAGTAATCATTAATTCAGAAATAAAATACACTTTAAATAGTAGAGTTTAATATGTTGGTATTTTAGATTACTTTCAGTAAATTATATTTCTACTGAATGATTGCGGTATTAGTCTGAAATATCGAATTTTAGATTCTTTAGCTATCGTGAATTTATTCGATATTTAATTATCTGTATTATATTTTAAAAGGCAGAAATTATACAAATGTATGATGTTGGTAAGTAAAGGAATATCGTAGTTTTAGATGTATCTCTTATATCCGTAATTTAAGTTTATGTAGATTGATATTGAAATGTAATTTTATATGTCGAGTATTTCAAATGAAATTAGTCCGTTTCGTCGGAACTCAAAGAGGCTTGTATCATTACAGCGATTCTCGTGCCTTTCTCGCATCGCCATTTTCCCCCCACATGTAGCCATATCTACACCATTATGAGTGACACCTCCTTTAAGAGAGCCTGAACTCCTCTCTTTCTCTCTTTCCTTCTGGCCATGCTAAGAGTTTGTGAGAGAAACAATCTCATAAAAGTTGGTGGAGAATAAACAAGGAATGGTGGACGAATATCATGAATAAAGGTGTCAACCGCATAATTATGATCCACGAAAAAGACTCGCACCAAAACCTTTGCGACCAGCAGACTTTATACCGCCCAATTATGTAACCGCCTCGCCTAGAACAGCTACAGCACTACCCTATTAACAAGACCGATCTTTGATGCCAATTACTTCGCTCCTGTTGGAATGTCCGGCAAACTATGCGCAAATCGCCAGTAACAATGTATACGCCATTGCCAACGCCCTGTCCAGTTCCAGTGACTCACACTCCATTCGACTATGATTCCTTTGATCTTACGCAGACAACGATTGAAAACCAAAGCCAGTATCTTAAGCAGACGACTACCAAATAAAAATACCAAGCCAGCAGTAGCAGCCCTGATTAGTAACCTCCTCCAGTGCTAAAGAATCCTAATAGCACTCTTACATGGCAAACTAATTGCACATAACATATACTGTCAGTGCCTAGAACATTCTGAGTTTAGCCGTTTAATTCTGTTAATGTGACTCGTAATACTATAAAGAGTTTTTCTTGGAGTGCAATTTTTCCCTGGAAACATCATATTCTCGCATACATGTATGTCTGTTATCACTTTAGATGTTTTTAAAGGTGATCAATCGCAGAATCCTGTTAAATGACTATATCATTTTGTACAATGGGCTAACTTTTATGACTTATCAGAAGCTAAAGTTTTGAATTATTTTCCTTTTCATCTTCAAGAGCATGCTAATGTATGGTATAAATCACTACTGATACCGTTAAAAATAACTGGTGTAATCTGGTAGCTGCCTTTAAACCAAGGTTTCACACTGTCACAAACTCCCCCAGCTTTGTTGGGGGTGGGTTGAAGTGGATTTTGGTTATCGTTATCTAGAGGGTGATCGCCGACGGTGTAATTGCCCGGATCTAGTAAATATCAATATAAAGTGTGAAACTTATAGGTGCTATACATAAAGATCTGAGCAGATATATAAAACAGAATGACACGAGCCCCCGTACATGTAAAGACATTAAATTTAATCAAAATTCATAAACAATTGTGATAATACATTACATTAGGAAGACACACTTCTTTTTGAAATAAATCATTCAACGAATTTCAAACACAAATATATTAGATAAATAGCAGATCTGTCTTAAGTGATAGAATTAGTTCATCATAAAATCGAGTGAAAGATCGAAGTCAATGCCTTGTATAGATTCATAACCTGATTGTTTCTGGTTCAGTCCAAATTCACTGTGACTGTTCTTTTACTTCCCTGCGCCTGTACGTCTGGATTCTTTCCACTTTTCCCTTCTCCAAATTCTCTAGTGTCTCACCTCTTTTCGGCCTTCGACTTTGTGTGATTAGGTGGTTATGTAAGTACGTGATACGTAGATACTTCAACAGGTAGATTCATGTATACGTCACGTGGATACGTCGGTGGAGCTATCTCACCTTCCAAAATAAATAAAGTAGCAACCTAAATATTCTGTTAGGTATCCTACTGGGAATATATCATTACTCCCTCCCTCTCGTGAGGTCAGATATATTCTATCGGAATTCAAGCAGATACCAATGCTATCTGGTCTAACTAAACACGGCAGACCATAAACAAACCTAGTTTCCTAAGATTAATTTACTTCCTAATGACTATTTCAACACTGGCTCACATTAACATCACCCCGAGACATCAGTTCCGGTCTCGTCTCAGTTACACAAATGAAGGAATGAAAATCCTTACATGGCTCAACTACGGTATTTATAGCGAATACACACATTCAAGTCTCTAGCATATATAAAATCTCACTTCATGGTTTAACAACGTTAATATCATATCAACTAACGTAAGGCATGAAATTCTAGACACACATTTTCCTATAACAATCGAAACTATACATTCAAACGATTCATCAAACTTATGTAAAGAAACATCATTGTACATATTCAGATAGATTAACTCAACACAGTTGTATTTATATAAAGAAAATTAAGTCTACGAATTTAGCAAATAAATTCATGCAAATATAAGCAAATAAATCAAACAAATCGTCATATTGATATCAATGATTTACGTGAGATTGGCGCAAAATACCTTGTGTTTTCAAGCTTCGCTTCTACCGCCAAAATGGTGTCCGTTCAGACATCCGATCCCTTGGATAAATATTTACGAGTGAATTTCTTCTAAATTCGACCTCGGAGTCTTCCCTTTGTTTTTCTCTTGCAGAAAAGTGTAGACTGACCAGAGCCTTTACGACGGCACATTAAAACCAAGAGTTTTCATGAGGAATCACGCCCCCTTATTCACCGTAACCAATCCGAATTAAATATCTCTCCCGCCTTAACTAGGCGCTAAAAATGTAGTCCGCCTAACAAACTCAGATTAGCAAATACTGATTCCTGGCAAATTTCAAATCTGACAATTCCGATACAGATAGGAAGTTAGCCCCTATCTTTTCCAGTTAAATAAACGAAGGTTTAATTAAGAATCACCCTTCTCATGACAGAGACATTTACCAATCAGTGCATTATGGCGATTTAAACACGCGCCGGTCCCCATAAATCTAATTAATCGTTCACCTGCCCAACTTAATGTGCTCTTCATAGATCGACAGAAATTTCGACCCTCACACAACTGACGATATCATTTGAGATTTATCAATTTTACAAACTCGACAAGAGTCTTCTGAAATAGTTTTGGACTAAGTCGTCTTTTACAAATTGCAAATAACAAAACTACCCCAAATCAAATATTTTTAGCAGTTGCATTGCAAGGTTTAAAACCAGCCATTAAAAGAATTGTAATGAATAAAAATCCAACAAACATGGATGAGTTACGTCAAGCCGCAATTTTAGCAGCGAAATTTATTGTCACCCCTGATAACAATGATTAGTCTACACTTTACGCACTTTTAGAGGGACTTAAGCAAATTAAAGATGAAATTAAAGCAGTCAGCTCAGAACAGAACATAGAAAACAATTTATTCTCTCAATCTTTTGTACATGTCAAAAAGAATCCATCTCGGTCTCACAGATCTAACTCTCAACATCATAATTTGTCTTACCCGCCAGCCAAATTTCCCAAATTTTTCTCTAGTCCAGTACACAATTCTTGCTATAACTACACATTTCAATTACCTCGTGTTGCGCGTAGATTTATACCACAATCTCATTAATGAATAAGTTAACGAGTTAATGAGTTCATTTCATAAGATGTTTTCCAACTTTCATATGTGTCAAAGAGAGAAGTTTTGCCCTTCATTGGTACAGTAAGTAAATACCTATTTGGAATGCTGACAATGAGAAACATTGCAACATTAGCAAGTCACATAAATATGCTGACGCAACAGAATAGTAAAATTTTCGGTGCTATTGTTCGATATGGAGGTGATGTCTCCTCTTATACCTGACAGGTCGATAATCGAATTAGAAACGTGTAACGGCTATTGATCGAAATTCGAAAACGTATATGCTTATAGAGCAAGCGATGCTTGCCACAATCGAAAACATTCGTGAAGAATATTAGAAAATGGAAGAAATGATTGCTGCACAAACTGTTGAGTCTCAGCAAATTAGTCATAGAGCGGAATTTGCAGCAAGTTACCTGCTCTACTGATTCCACATCATGTTTTAATGGAATCTATAAATCAAATCGAAACGATCGTATCAACCGATTATCTATGTTATTCAATAACGTCAAAGGATCCGCATTGCTGTTTAGGTCATTTATAGCAACACGTAAAGATCGTGATCTATTTAACCTCTACATATCCCAATTTCGTCCCGACGACATTCAAGACGTATAAATCATTTCTGGTTTTAATGAACGAATCATGAATACACGTTATACAGTGCATAGATCGGAAATGAGTAGATAAGCTCCGCCCCCTTAGAGACTGTCACTGCGTACCCCAAGCTTCCAGTTAAAATGGCTGAATCATCACATAATACAAGCACCATGTCATATTCTCTCTCGCGTATTCCCGATAACATTTCACTTAAATACCTTCCTGATCAAGATAAACTTAACCAGTAAAGTGTTGAGGAAGGGTTTGAACTACTTTACTCAAGGATATATACACGAGATCGAAGTTTTGGAGTTAGTAAATAATATTCGCGTAGAAGCGAGATGCTGGCCATCTATGAAGAAGAACCAGCCTCAGCACCGTCTGCACATAGAAATTACGGAGGAAAAGTGTGAAGATGCATACTGTTCATGTAAAGCGGGGTAACATTTAATATATTTTGTATTTTTTCTGAACTATTTTTAATGCTTGAACATGCATTTTAATACACTGAAGTAATGGCAACTGTTAATAATGTTATAGTACAAGTTATACCACAGGTGCTCGACGCAAGCTTGATGTTGAGAAAAAAACAATAATCTGAAGGAAAAATATCATGCAGAGCGACAAAAATATCTCCGATTACCCCCATGGCCCGTTCTGACATTGGACAATCTCTATCATACTATATTTATATAGTATGATAGAGAGGGTCCAATGTCAGAACCGAAGAAGGTAATCTGAGGTATTTTTGTCACTCTGCATGATATTTTTCCTTCAGATTATTGTTTTTTCTCAACATCAAGCTCGCGTCGAGCACCTATGGTTATACAGGTCATGTAGGCATTCGATACCGACTATTTCAGTAATGTGTGTTATTTTTTACAATTTGATTGCACATACTTTAAAATAGTGAGTATTCAATTTATTGGATCCTCATACATCCATATTCCTTTAGAAAGTCATTATATACACAATGTTCGATAAGTACATTCGGCAAAAACAAATGTTAAATTACGTAAATGGATATATTTGGATGAGGTCAACCTATGGGTACGACGTCACAAAGCTTTGACACCCCCTAACCAATAAAAATTGTCAAAATTTAAATTGGTTTGAAATCCCTTTGCATTAGAAAAACAATACAACACTGCAATCTAAATTATTTCTCTGGTAGATGGCGCTGGTGTTAGTTTTGTGACGTCACATTTTTTAAATACCCCAACCCTCATCATCATACTTGTTCGATCCCCTCGGTGTGCAATGTCATAATATGGATGGCCTCTGGAAGCTTTTTGATGACATTTAAGGTGCAAAGCCTTCATTAGTGGGGATTGAAAAGACTTTGCATAAACTATATTACTATTAATTTTTAGAAATATTATTATTTAATTTCAGATGAGTAAATTCACTTACATGACATGCTGACATACAGTATACAAGAATACTAAGCCCACATATGTCAGGAATCTCAGGCAGCAGCACTAAAGACAAACAAAAAACAGTATCTGACATGTCTTATTTTTATTTATGTCGCTGGGAGGATTTACTAATTGCAGTTATCAAAATTGTAACTTTGACACATATTGTTTGTAAACCAAATTAATAATGTATAAACACTTCCTCTGGCATTGCAGAGAGTGCTGTAAGCAGTATGTTTCAGATGTATACACCGATAACATTTATTTTACTAATTAATGTGTATGATATGTGAAAAATTTATTGTTGCAGGGTCAGTGGGCATTTCTACCATGTAGTAGAGCTAATTAAGTCCGTACAGGGTTTCAAACTACATAACTTCACCGCTGTTCCTGACCAGTTGAGCTGCACAAGCATACCTCAGTGATGGCATGCGCCAAGGGGATCGAAAATAAAACCAGTGTCACTTAACCATGTCGTGGTTGCTAGACCAACAGAGAGTAGGAAAAGGAAGCCAATGGTTTGCCAGACATATAAATAAAAGTATGAATTTAAAATACAAATTATTTACGAGCAGCAATACTTGTTTATAATCTTATTGTAGATGGAATATTGAGTTACCTATGTATTACTTCCAGATTAAAATAAACACAACAAACAATATGGCTTTAATACTTTGTGATAAAAGCTTGTACGTTTTAACTTTACATATGAGACATTCTATTAGTACCCTATGTTTGGCAATTTTGTTAGTCAAAAGTGTCTCAGAAGCTGTCATTTACCTGCTTGCCGATGCGAAAGGTGGAATGATTATTTTCAAACCAAGTTCGTTTATTTCCATTGCAATGTTAACACCTTTGTCTATGATTATAGCATCTCCTTCTTTAATATAACCAATTGATTTTAGTTATCATAAAAAGCATTTAAGCATATCATAAAAACCAGATTGCTCTTTCATAAATGTATCCGAAATTGATCCTGTAAATAATTCTGAAACAAACATTATACAACCATTAGGATCGCAACCTATCAACCCCTTTAGAGTTGTTGCAGATTTATAGTCACTATACAACTGACTCTGTAGGCAAAGTACACTTGGAATTTGAGCTTTAACTTCAGTTCTGTCTATAATAATAATGGTATTGGGTAAATCTTTCCTATATTCAGATGACACGTTTTTGATTATAGTATCTCTATGTCGCCAGATTGAAAGCTGGCCAAGTTTTATGTACAAAAGATCGAGCCATGTGTTAAACACAACACTAGCTGACTGTGTTGAGAATCCAAACCGTGTGGCCAAATCTTTTAAACCCAAACCATGCCTAAGCCTACATATTGTTAAAAAACAGTATATCCTCCTGGCTAAGGCTTTTTGTATTCCTTATTCCTGGTCCATATTTGACTGGACACTCTATAGGGCCTAAAAAGGCCAGTAAAGCTAAATATCTTATGTATGTGATTCCTGTATAGTATTTAAACAAATTTTTCAGTGTATTTTCTTTATACTTCACAATTACTACACTCATTATTTGTTTCTTGGCAATTATTTTCTTCAGATGTTGAATTTCTTTATCTTTTGATGACACTTTAAGTTGAAGCTCTTGTATCTCTCTTGAACTATTTGACCATTTGAGTCTTAGATCCTGATTCTCAGCTGCAACTGCTAACATATCCATCGCTGATATCCTTGACAAAATAAGAAAAGTATTTCTTTTCTTCATTTCAGATAAAGTACCTGAGAGAAACCACACAAATAACTCAGGACTGTGGTAATACATCTGTGACAAGGGTTTCTCCAGAGTGTTTACCAAACGAGTTCAAACCACTCATTGAGAACACAAAGTGCATAAATCCATGTGACACTGGGGCAGAGACAAGAAATGAGGCCTTATCGGATCACTGGTTTCACGAGAGAATAAACAGACTTACATCATCTAATTTTGGAACAGTAATATCAAGGAGATCTAAACCCAGTGAAAAGTTTATTAACAGTTTATTTTCAAAAAATGATGTAAAAAACCAAAGCTCTTGAACATGGCAAAAGACATGAGAAAACTGTTAAAGAGAAGCATCTTGAATTGTATCCTTCTAGTGTGGCTTTATGGTTAATAATGACTTTTCATTTTTGGGTGTCTCGCCTGATGGGAAACTATGTGACAATGGA
Organism: Megalonaias nervosa; assembly: GCA_016617855.1. Classification (NCBI taxonomy): domain Eukaryota; kingdom Metazoa; phylum Mollusca; class Bivalvia; order Unionida; family Unionidae; genus Megalonaias; species Megalonaias nervosa. The sequence goes on from JAECUM010013965.1 coordinate 10,159, forward strand.
GTATGTGGAATTGTGGAATTATATGCCCCTTCTCTGCTAGAAAAATTACCATTGAAAAATCATTCAGTGATATACCAGATTTCTATTTACAGAAGGATGAGCATGTATCAATAAAGAAAACACATAGTTACTATGCGCATATTCAAGGCCAACTTATGGTTACAGGTTGTGAATTTTGTGAATTTACTGTGTACACACTCAGGAGGATATGTATGTGGAAAGAATTAAACCAGACATTCCATTTGTCACTTCAATGTTACAAAAATTAGCTGAATTTTCCAGTGATCATGCACTTTCGTATCTGCAATCTTCACAATAAGTGATTAAAATACTTACATGGGTCTTCAGCCTGTGTAGACACCCCTGACTCACAATTCATATCTGGACTGTTCAATCTGTAAGAAATAAATACTTATACACAATGATGCTAGTCAACAAGTAGTTTTCATGTTTGTTTATATATATATATATATATATATATATATATATATATATATATATATATAATTGATTGTGAAGTATAAGCAATATACACATAATTGAAACACTTTTCAGACTCTCAGTTTATTAACTTGCTAGCTTTGCTTTAATATTAATGTCTGAATTTATTCTGAAATTAAATTTATTAAATTTCATATGTAAAAGATGAATAAAGCTAGACATATTTTTCTGTAAGTCACTTGGCCCTTATATAGTTATGTTTTCTTCCAAATGCAGGCATTTGCGTTTATGTTGACTGGTTTCATTTTGTTGTGAAGAAACTCTCTTCACTGGAGGTTTTCTTGCTGGCATAGTACGTGAACCATCAACTTGAATGGGGTCTGGATAATCCTCAGTTGGTCCATTTCCTCCAACAAAGTGCTGAAAAATATGTATATTTACAAAACAATGCATTATATGACAATCAAAAAAGCAAAGTAAATCTGACATTATATATTAATATCAGCAAAGAAACATTTTATATCTATATTTTATTTTAATATCAGCAAAGAAACATTTTATATCTATATTTAAATTTAGATGTATGGACAATGTAGTCTGAAATAAAGAATTCTTATTCTTATTCATGACCTAGTCATAGCATAAATATATGCTCCGTTATACATGCACTGATAATAGCCCGATGTATTAACCTGTTGTTAATTCCTGCAATACAAGATAAAATATCAAAGGGGCTAGTATGGGATAAATGTATGCTTATAATTAAAGCAGAAATATTACAAGGTGACCTGTATGCCTAAGTGGTCAAAGGCTCACACCTTTACTGGTCACTGTCATCTCACCTACGTCCACGTAGGTTCCAGTCTCAGTCTCGGCCAATGTAGGTATGTGAAAACGCTTTTCAGTAGCTTCCCGTGTGTCTTTGGTTTTTCCCGGGTTTTTCATCCACCAAATAATATTTCAACTTAACCCGATTTCGGCATTCCCGGCTTTCATTGCTTTCCAGCCAACTGAAAGGTAGGCCAACGAAACTTTAAAACAGGTCCATTTCTTTTGTGAGAATTTGAATTTATTAGAGAAAAGACATCAGGGTAAGTAAAGCCTGACAAAAATATTATAACTTTGTAGAAAAGAGTCGTTATTGGTTGCCAGTTATGTGTGATATTCCTGAAAATTTGACTTTCGTTACACTGTTAGTCAACATCAAGACACGCTACACAGCGCCGTTAGTTAGGCCGTAAGACCCATCACCCCCCAGAACAAAAATATCGGGTGATGTGTCTTATATTGTAGGACTAGTAGCAGAGTGGGGAAGGATTTTGGGGTATTGGTGAGGTATGTATGTATTACAGAAATAATTATGCAACCCTGTGCGCACGGCCTACTTTCCACAAACGATCCCGCTCCGTATGGCTCAGATTCGTGTGGATATCCCTAGTCATCATGTTCTGATACCTTTTTCACCTGTTTGAGATATTTTAACACTTCTGTTGTTTTATGGACACCGGTACTCGTGTTCTGTTTTTATTAATAATGAACCTAAAGATTTTTCTTTTACACGAAAGTGTTTATTTGTATGGCGGTCGTGTACAGACTTTTGCAACGACGATTTTGCGTGGCTGCTGTACACCCACTATAACAAAGAAAAACATTAGTGACGAGTCCAAAATACTGTGAATGATCTTGCGTCAAATCATCTGATGAACACGGGGCTCATTGCAAATGAGGTAATGGGGGTGGGTAGGATGTGACAAAATATGTAAATTATTCAATGGTACTTCAAAGGTTTGGAAGCATCCTGGCCTTCTGTCATTCAAATCATCCACTCTATTGATAATAAGTGCATATGAAATCAAGGAGTGTAACATTGTACCAGCTTTAACTCTGATGACTTGCAAGGGAACTCACTCTGGAGCAACAAATGAGTCTATTTTATGGAAAATAAATTTTGGATCATTCCGTACCCACGTCGTTTTGTACCCAAATGAGTCGTTTCGTACCCAATGCTATGGTCGTTTCGTACCTATAGTACAAATACAACCACCAATATCATAAAGAAAGATATTTCAAACGTATTTCAAACTGTTTAAAGCTGTTCTATGTTTCATTACAGGTATTACCATGTGAGAGTGAGTATCTTTGGATCGCCAAGATGAAGCATTGTAATATAATATGTAATATAACAGCATATGCAATTTTCATTTCATCAGAATAAACTGATAATAGTAATTATGTTTTCTTCATGCATGTAATAGAACTCTGGATTGTACAATTCGGAATAATGTGGTTAGTCTTTTGTTCTTTAAGAAACCTGTCTGAGCTAATCTTTCATCTTACTGAGACGTCTCCTTCAATCATTCATTGGATTGTAATTTTTACTGTTCTACTCTGGAAAAATATCTGCCGTATTACATGGGTACTGTATTATAAACGTTTCAATACTGGCAGAATCAAAGGATGAATACATATCTTTGATTATTTAAATAATTAAATAAATCACAGAAGTAAATATTTGCAAAATGTATTGCCAAGATAAATCTCTCTCTCTCTCTCTCTCTCTCTCTCTCTCTCTCTCTCTCTCTCTCTCTCTCTCTCCGTGATAATTTATATGCATTATATTTAAGAGGATGAAAAAATAAAACAGATTATGCCAAACAATGAATACAAATTTTCACTTGCCATGAAAAATATTAATATTTATACTTAATTGAAAACAGAGAATTTCAGTTATGCCACTAACTTGTAAGTTTCTTGTGATCGTTGAAAGTGTCCAAAACTTTGCACAAGTATGCTAATGCTGCAGGTGCTTGGCGATCCGTATAGTATACCACGTTAAACGCCTTTAAAAGCAGGCGACAAAGATTAAAATTAACACCAGTATTGGTCCTTGGAGAAGAGAAACGTAGTCAAGCAACACTGTTTTATCTGCATTCAGCCCCATTATTAAAAGATCGCAGAATTTTTAGTTGCTTTGAGAGGATAAACATTTGTAATTTTTAAGTCATGTTAGTCATTACTAAATAATACCAAGAAATATGACAATGTTTGTTAATTTGAAGGCTAGAAAAAAGAATGGACTTATTCAGTTATTTAAACCTTGCCAACGATTTCTATTTATTTTTACTGGCAATCTGAATTTTTGTTACTTCTTTTAGTACATAGATGCTATTATAGAGTGAAAACAAGACAATGACTGTAATTATTTGTGTTTGGTCAATTTTTTTGTCCGGATGTGCTTTGCTTGTGCAATTTTAAGGTAGGAAAAAGATTAGGCCTAGAGAGGGAGAGGTAAATATGACAATACTGTATATTTGACCTTGTAAATTAATGGGTAAGAAACGATGACCACGTTGCGTACGAAACGACCATCATCTCGGGTACGAAACGACCAGCACCTTGGGTACGAAACGACCAATTTCCACTGGGTACGAAACGACTTGGGTACGGAATGACCATGAGCCAAAAGATCAACGCTTCATTTTCAAACAATTACTGTTATCAAATGTGAATAGTCTTCCCCACTGAAGATGCCTGGCAGCCATGCAAACAGCCTTTAGCTTTTAAACTGATATTTTTCAGAGCAAATTTGTGAAAACCATATTGGATGGCAAAATTACCTAAGACAATGTATGGGCAACATTTGTGTACACTGTAGTTTCTGGAATAACTGTCTGATGTCGAGTTGAAATTCTTATTTGACAGTAGGATTAAAGATGTGAGAATTTTATTAGATTCTTTAATTCTTTAATGATTTAACTTAATTTATTATAGTCTATGTTTTATTACTATCAGACTCTCTCTCTCTCGCTGGCTCGTTCTCTTTCTTCTTCCTTCCTTCCCTAACCACATTTTAGATATTTGAACATTTATGTAGGAGTGGAGGAATCTTCCTCCTTTAGTGGCAAGGTTTATATAGACTCAGTGTGGACAACATTCTTGCACTAAGTGGAATGGACCGTTTTATAGTGTTTAATTCAGTCGTAATTTCACGCCTTCAGAGCTCAGAGGTGATTTTCCTGTTGTTGCCAGTAATGACTTGAGATTTTATTCAAAATAATTTATTTTCACTGGAGACTTTAGTATTCATTCAAATTCGTGGACAAAGACATTATTTGGAACTTATTCGGAATTCCAAAGCTGGATTATTATTATTATTCGATTCAAAAAGAAACTGTTGACACATCAACACAAAAGAAGTTATAGAAGACGTCATCGCCTTCCATATTGGGGCTTCATCGGGATTCGAACTTTGATTCATTTAGAACGTTTTAGTGATAGGACTTATATTTTTAAATTCTAGGATTGATTTTTGGATTAGATTCACAAACCGTAAGTCCTTTTTCATATTTTTACATTGCTTTCTAGGAAATAAATTATTCTGTTAAAAACTTTTTACAAAGCTTGTTGGCTTCACTCTTTTCTTTTGTTGCTTTATAAGAGCCTAGACACGTAACAAATGATACAACCAATATTTCTTTGGCAAACATTGACTCGCTTACAGTTTATCTATGTATGCGATATCTGTCATCATGATATTGTGATACATCATGATTGATAATACCCACCTCTGTTGCCTGGCAACAAACTTTTATTAAAAATAAAAAATCTTATAAACAAGATCTTTTTAGTAATTACTTAACAGAATCTGACCAAAGTTGACAGAAAAGATTCTGGCAGAACAGTCTGTCAAATATATTGCTTGTCAAGCAGCCATCTAGTATGGCAACTGTTACTAAATATGGGGAAATCTTTCAATGACATCTGCCCAACAGAATTTCAACTGTTAGGCAGACGTCAATCAGGTGAGTGATCTCAGATCCACTTGGGTTTCTCTCTTTTTTTTCCTTATCTTCTTAGGTTGGTAGTTGCATTTAGATACATTCATTAAGTTCTTAACTGTGATTCTTGTTGCAGAGCAGAAATGAAGGAAAATAAAGGACATGTTTGCCCCATCAATTATGCTTAGAGATGATTCGCACTGCTGACTGAAGATTCTGACAGTAACCACATCAGGTAAGAAACTGTAAGGGCAATTTGCATAAGTTTGTTGTTTATATGTAATTGTAAGAAATATTAAGACTAGTGGCAAAATCAGGAAAGTTACTTCTAATTCGGCGCAGGGGGAAAACTCATTTGTTAGAAACAGTTACTTCAATTTGGTAGCTTTATGGATCAATGATATTCCATTTATTCTTATCAGTTTCTATACATTGTATTGTATTGTATTGTATTGTATTGTATTGTATTGTTGGTTTATATACCTTGTGTTGCATTGTGCTGTATTATATTACATTGTATTGTGTTGTATTGTATTGCAATTGTGTCAGTTTCTCCAGCTTTTGGCTAAGTGTTCATAGTTTTTCTGTTGGTCTAGTACCTCAAATATTTCGATAGATATCTGCAGTGTTATACTTGGACTACAAAATAAGTCAACCTTTCTTTTTCATCTCATTGAACCTCAAAGCTCTGTTCTTGAGACAAGGTTATGGTCATTTTTTAATATTTAGAAAAATGATTCAGTGAATGCATTACAGTATGGTAATAAGTTCCTGACCATTTTGGAAAAAATGACGTATTCAGATTAGCGATAGCAAATGATGTTGCCACATCGCCATGTTCTTTCACCCTCGGTGTTTTCTTAAATGAAGGCTAATGTCATATGAAAAACTTATTCATTTTCATTTGAAATAATTCAATATGGTCATATGCTTCAAACCTTTTAAGGGTTGCTATAATAGTTTACCTGTAAATGGTTTTGTTTCCATTATTTTCCATATGTTATTTTAAAATCTTCTTCAAATTTTCAACAACGGTTACTGTATATGTTTATAAATATCTCGACCATTTAGAGTTAATAGCAAGAAGCTCTGTAGTAATGAGAGCTGTTAATCTATTTTAAATGAGATATCAAATGACTATTCTACCTGAACATTAACTATGTCAGCAGGTAACCATTCATGTAAGAGGAGTAGTGATAACAATATTTTTAACATGGTGACTGCAGCATGGAGGTCAGATAAACGCCGTTTTAATTTGGCAGCAGCTACATATTGTTATAATAGTGTTTTAGTGATAAGACTGACCATTCAGAAGATTTAACCATTTAACCAAAGATTTTCAAGATGACCATTAAGGCCGCCAGCATCATTTTAATACAGGAATAGCTGTTAACAAAATCTTATAACTATTATTTATCAACAAAGTGCCAAAAACAGGAAAAATCACTTTGACTATTTTTGTACATTTCTTCTGAATAACCACTGATGTTTACAGCAGTCATGAAAAGGGCAGATTGGTAGAATTTGTATTGATTTTTAGGGCAGTCAGCATGAGTATAAAGGGTAGATTGGTAGAATTTGTATTGATTTTTAGGACAGTCAGCATGAGTATAAAAGGGTAGATTGGTAGAATTTGTATTGATTTTTAGGACAGTCAGCATGAGTATAAAAGGGTAGATTCATAGAATTTGTATTGATTTTTAGGACAGTCAGCATGAGTATAAAAGGGTAGATTGGTAGAATTTGTATTGATTTTTAGGACAGTCAGCATGAGTATAAAAGGGTAGATTGGTAGAATTTGTATTGATTTTTAGGACAGTCAGCATGAGTATAAAAGGGTAGATTGGTAGAATTTGCATTGATTTTTAGGGCAGTCAGCATGAGTATAAAAGGGTAGATTGGTAGAATTTGTATTGATTTTTAGGGCAGTCAGCATGAGTATAAAAGGGTAGATTGGTAGAATTTGTATTGATTTTTATGGCAGTCAGCATGAGTATAAAAGGGTAGATTGGTAGAATTTGTGTTGATTTTTAGGGCAGTTAGCATGAGTATATACAGTAGTCAAATCAACTTAAGGTTTAAATATTTTCTGAATTGCAGTTGCATTTACATGACAATATTGTATGAAAATGTGACCTAAAGATTTCTTTATGTGAACAGGAAAATCATTCACATCAAGCTTAATTTTGAGGAATGAGGTTTAATCTAATTTCATCAATTGTGACCTACTTTATCCTTGTTAGAGACCCAAGAATATCAGCAAGACTTTTTATGATCCATTTTACCCAAAGACCTGAAACTACAACTATCATCTTGTAACATGTTACCCCACCAACTCACCAAATGAAATTTTGAATCTTTGTCACCAGGCTAACTTGTTATAAGGCAGTAAATATGAGTTTCTGGTTGGCCAACAAGCCCTACTTTTAGATAAAAAATATAAACAAAACTTTTTAAAAAATTTCAAAATATATTTGTGCATCTAATCGAGCCAATTTTGACCAGTACTTGAAGGTGCTTAGAAGATTATATATATATATATATATATATATATATATATATATATATATATATATATATATATATATATATATATGCTATATATATATAGATAGATAGATAGATAGAGATAGATAATGTTTAAATGTAAATTTAAACAAAAGATCCTGAAAATTCATTTGTGCATCTAATTGAGCTGGTTTATCCGAGTACTTGAAGTGCTTGGTACATTATATACATTAATCATTATAATATGTATAATGGTTTTTTTAAAAACAACTACCTACCTACCGTAATTTGAAAACCAATGCAATAGAAAACACATCTCTTTTTGTTGCCTAATATGACAGGGTCTAACATAATTAATGAGTAGTATTGGCTAAAAATGATTAACTTGAGGTGCTGTTTTGTGTATTTAACTTATATTCTGTGTTTGTCCTTTGTTTGTTATTGAGGTAGAGTAGTTATGGCCTACCTGATATTTGTCATGGTTGTATGTTATAAATAACTTGTTCTAGCCTTATTTACAAACTTAGAATGTTCTAGAATCCTGACCTTGTTTTCAAGTTAGTGAAGTTTTAGATGACAATTAGTATGTAAGAATGAGATAAACAAAATTGTTGGTTCTTGTTTTAATGTCAGTCTTTGGGAATCTATAATCAGAGCTTTTAAGATATAATTTCCAAAGAATTATTCATTAAAAAATTATTCATTGGGATTACAAAGTGCTCATTAACATTTTGTAAAAAAAAATTATTTTGGGATTAATGTGGATCCATTCAAAGACATTATGGCTTATATCATTGTGATACATCAAGATTATTGGTACATCAGGTCATTGAAGACTATAGGTATATCAATAGATTCAAGATTATTAGAAGTCATTCAGAACATTCTATACGTTTGGATTTGTGATAAAACAGATTATTTGGAATTTAATTCACAATGCTGTACATTCCTCATAAATGTTCATAAAACAGATTATTTAGGATTTAATTCACAATACTGTACGTTCCTCATAAATATTCACTTTGCAGCTTGGAGAAATACATTTATTTGGAGATTTAATAAACTTTTTGATTTCACTTTTTTATTTTACTTAGTTTAAAACTGTAGTTTCTTAACAGTTTAGCTTTATTGTCTGTAATGTGTAGAGGTAATCAAACTTCCTTCAAAATTTATGTTCAGTAATCTGACAAATCTATTTAGAGTCCCAGTTTTAAAACTTAATTTGTATGACCTCAAATGGTGCTTGTCAGCTTGTAATATATTTACCCTTATCCCAGCCACTGTTGCAGCAAGAGATATTTTCGTATTGGATAACAGATCCAGTTGTTATCACTGCATCACTGCATGAAATTGCAAATTTATGCCAAAATAAATGTGACATAATGGCAAGGTTTAATCCACTTTCTGTACTTTTTTATGCGTGGTCTTTTGTCATAAAGAGCTTCATGCTACCATAAAGGTGGGCATAAAGGTGAAAAATGGATCTTGTAAACTTTTAGATATGTCAAAATTTTAGTAAACTTCTACGGGGTACCTGTTGATCCTAACAATCAGTTACCCGTATACACGATCAAAGAGAAATTGTATTTACTTAACCTATTGTCTGTATGGTGTACATGTAATCAGATTAAGTTAGTTTATTGCCTATATGGTGTAAGGTAATTAGATTAACTTAGTTTATTGTCTGTAATCAGATTAACTTGTCTATATGGTGTAGAGGTAATCAAATTACCTTAATTTCGTATACTCTGATAAATCTATTTATAGTCCCAGTTTTAATTGTAAACTTATTTGACCTCAAAATTATGATTGCCAGCTTGTAATATATTTACCCCTACCCCAGCCTCTGCTTCATGTATGGTCATGTAGCGTGTATAGGATAAATACTTCATCATCATCATCATCATCATCATCATCATCAATCCCTTAACCCAAGAGGTCGATGTGGCACCAAAGTTGATTTTACAACCAATTCTCTCCATCTTTCCCTGTTCTCTGCTGCCCTTTGGGAATTTCCAAATCCCATGCCTGTCCACTCTTTAATGTTGTTTTCCTACCTCTTTTTCTGTCTGCCTCTTCTTATGCACCCTCGCAGTATGCCTTGCAGGATTGTTTTTGCCAGCCCAGATGATCTTGAGACATGACCGTACCACTTCAGTTTGCGCTTTTTTTACAGTGGTCAAGGGGTCTTCATAGGATCCGATGGCTTGTTGGATCCTGTTGTGGACTTCTTCGTTGATTACATGGTCAATGTATGAGATGCCTAAGATCTTGGGGTAGCATCTCATTTCGAAGGTTTGAATCCTTCTTTGTATATCTGATGTGAGCGTCCATGTTTCACAAGTATACAGAAGGATGGATATAACAATCGAGCGCATCAGCCTTATTTTGGAACCAAAAGCAATGTTGGTATATTTCCATATTGGCCTCAACCTTGTTATTGCTGCTGTTGTCTGGGCAATCCTGTCAAGTAGTTTTGGTTTGGAGCCCTCATCTGTGATAATTGATCCCAAGTACTTGAAACTTGTGACTTTTTCCAGCTTCTGTCCACTGACCTTTATTTCTGCACTGATGCCTTTGGTGATGTTTGTCATCCGTTTAGTTTTCGGCGATAATCTCCATACCGCTGTGGAGATTGTGTTGAGGCACTCAACCAAGTCAGCCAGTTCTTTTTCATCTCCTGCTAAACCATCAATATCATCTGCAAAGCGAAGGTGGGTAATTGTTCCTCCAATGCTGACAGTGACTTGTGGTCATGCAAGGCATCCTCCATGATTCTATCTAGGGTTATGTTGAAGAGTGTAGGTGACAGTATACATCCCTGTCTGACTCCAACTGTTGTTCGAAAACTATCTCCTCTGCTGCCATTGATGAGGACAGCACTGGTGGCTTTGTCATAGAGGTGCTCAACAATCTGCATCAGCTTTGAGCTGATGTTGTACTTTCTCATAGTTACTCCTAAGCTGCTTGCCATACCCTATGATATGCGATACCCTATCAAAGACCTTTTTGAAATCTATAAAGACATGGTATAGATTCTGCTTATACTGAAGGTATTTCTCGCAAAGGAGTCTGAGATTGAAAATTTTTTTCTGTGGTACTCCTTCCTACTCGGAATCCTGCCTGCTCTTCAGCAATAATTTTCTCTGCCTGAGGCTTTAGTCTGTTGAGAGTTATCTTCAGCATGACTTTGCTCGGGTGACTGATCAAACTGATGGTTCTGTAGTTTTGGCATAGCTGTAGGTTTCCTTTCTTGGGGAGCACGACGACCAAGGATTGAGTCCATGTGGTGGGCCATTTTCTTGTCTGCCATATTTTCTTGCAGATTTTTGTTAGGACTGTGACTATCTCTTCTCCTCCTGTTTGAATGAGCTCTGCTAGTATGTTGTCAATGCCGGCTGACTTTCCTTTCTTTACTGACCTAACTGCAATTTCTACTTCTTTATGAAGAATGGGGTTGTCATCAATTTCTTCTGCCTAATGGCAATTTAGTACTGCTGGATCTCCTTGGGTCCTATGAGCCGTATTCTGACAATTGCTTGAGGATCTCTTGATCTTCTGTGATGCATTTTCCTGATTTGTCTTGGTAGCTTTCCCTTGTATATGATTTGTGAGATCTTTCACCAGTTGATATGCATTTTGCTGTCATTTCTACTCTTACTATCTTCGATCTTGCAGCATTGTCTTTCTATCCAGGATTCCATTGCAATTTTCATGCTTTTCCTGATCATGTTGTTTATCTCTCTGTATTTTCTGGCTCTTTCATGATTTCTTTTTCCCTTTTTCAGTTCTCTTCTTTTGTAGCATAGTTCGAAGAGATTTGCCAATGATCTCGCTACCTGTGCTTGTCACAGCTGTGTTAAATATGGTTGTTAAGGACTCTAGGTCAGTGTCTTGGCTGTCCAGGGTTATCAAAGGTGCAAATTTACCACCTATCATTGCTGGGAAGGCTTCTGCGACTTTTGGATCTTTCAACTTTTCAAGGTCAAATCTGATTCTTGGTTTGTTAGGCTTTTTGACCATTTTCAGGTGGAGGCAAAACGTCATTAACAAGTCATGGTCACTTCCAATATCTGCTCCTGGAAAACTTCGTGTTCTGGCGATATTTAGTTCTGTGCAGAATCGTTTTTTTTTTCACCCGGATGTAGTCAATCTGGTTGTGATGTTGTCCATCTGGACTGTGCCAGGTCCATTTTCTAGACGCTTTGTGAGGGCCGAATGTGTTGGCTAGCACAAGATTGTTGTTGGCAACAAACTCCAAGAGCCTGAATCCTCTTTTATTTGTTTCTGCAGAAGGGTCTACAGGTGTTTTGCCAGTTTGTCTGTGAATCAACTCCCACCTTTGCATTCCAGTCTCCTTGTACAAACAGAATGTTCTTCTTGGGTGAGTTGTCAGTGACATCTTGCAGTTGGTTGTAAAAATTCTCCAGTTCGTTGTCATCATAGTTAGATGTGGATGCATAGGCCTGTATGATTGTGATATTGAAGGGAGTCGCCCTCAGACGGATGGTAACGAGCCTGCTTTAGACTGGGCAACAACCTTGTGGACAAGAAATCCAACGCCATGATTGTGTTTGTCCCCTCTTCCGCTGAAGTAGAGCTTATGCCCTTCATCTATTATTATTTCTCCAAAGTTTTTCCAGCGCACTTCGCGGAGACCAATGACGTTCCATTATCAACCAATTCTTGCCAGCCAAACCCATATATACTCTATTTTATCGTCACCCATTTCCAGACTGGTTTCCATTTTTCCATGCAATTAGTACCGTGAGTGCTTAATGATGGGACTCTAATTTGAGTTGTAAAGCTGTCGTTTTGGGTTTAATGCCATTTCTCACCTAACACAGACCTGCCACCCCTTATAAGACCTTTTCAGTAAGGCAGTTGATTGTTTGTCTTCAAACATTGGGCCGGTTTTCAGTACAGTGTAACAAAATACCATGTACTGCTATTGTCAGGCTGGAAAACATGCATTTAAAAGTCTCTAAGTGTGATTCAAGACTGATCCAGTGACGGTAAACATTGTAAAGTTTACTTGAACCTTAATTACCTCCAGTACAGTTTAAAAATATCCATTTTAAAACTCTATACAGCTCAATGGCTTTTTTGATATCTCTCGTCTTGATGTGAACCTTTAAAAATATGTAATCATCTTTCTTGCCATGTGACATATTCAGATCAACCACATGATGTCCACTAAAAATAATTGTTGCCCTTAATGTTTGTTTCCCAAAGAATCTGAATATTCGCTTGTATTCTTCTTGACTATTAAACAGAGAGATTTATTGTCTCTTTCATCCTGACATGTCGATTGTTGGATGCCATTTTTAAAAATTAGCAGCAGCTTGATTGTGTAGACGTTTTACATAACAAAAAATATGCACAGTCTAAAGAGTTTTTAGGTATTGCAATAAAGTTAGTCTGGATTCCTTGCCAATTCCACTGAATCTGATACGAAACCCAGATCTGAATCAAACACAAACAAGCCAGTATCCGAATTTTACCGCAAACAATCATATTTCCTTATTTGTGCTTTTATTCCATAAGTCTTTATTTTAAGGGTCATTTTCATAACACTTGTGGCAAAATTTTAAGGTTGGCAGGTCTGCTAAGATAGGCTATACCTTACCATGGAAACTTTTCTAGTTTTGTACTTGTGTCGATGTGCCTAAGAATTAATTTTCGTCTGATGGCTGTCTTCCGTGTGTCATGACAAGATCAGATGTACAATATGAGGATATTCTCTGAATTCTGTCTAGAAAGAACACTTAATGTTGTCTTTGCTTTTGAAGCAAAACTTGTATGTGAACTAAACAAAGCAGGTTTATAAATAGTTTTCTTGAATGTTTCTTTTATATAGAGGTGTCTGCTACAGCAGATTTCACTTTCTATTCCTTCTTTCTGTGATTAAAGAAAGTTATACTTAGAGTTACTAAACAATCATAGTAGTTGATTTTTGTCACTTTAATTAAAAAAATCTTAGTCAACGGTTACTTAATGTAAATACATTGATTCAGTATTTTACATTTCTACCTTTTACTTTTTCTGGTTCAGAAATGGAGAGTCTGTGTAATGAGCTGCTACACAGATACAAGTCCTTCAGAACCATCCCCTTCTCACCCATTGATGAGAGAGAAGTTCCAGTTCCACTAGAATTCTTCTACACTGAGGTTGTGATAAAATGTGAAAATAGAGAGAATGCATGTGTTAGCAGGAACTAAACTAGAGAAAATGCAATGGAAAAAGGAATGCAACAAGAAGGACAATATACATCGTATGAGCAGATCTTTGAAAGTGGAAGAAGAACAATTTTGACAGGTCTTTCTGGTAGTGGAAAATCTACTTTTTGCAGGAAAATTGTCAATACATGGTGCAAATTACAGAAAAAAAGAAGATTGGAATTAGTACAGATGCCGAAAATTATCAGCCCATGAGTCATCAGTTGTGTCAGGATCATCAACCTCTGACACTTCACATGTGAAAGGACCATCAACCGATGATACTTCAAATGTGACAGGACAATCAACTCGTGCCTCAACTAGTGACATAGCTGATGAAAATATTCTTCTGAAGTTTGACCTTTTGTTGTACATCAATTCACCAGCCATTTCAAATGAAACAAAACTTATAGATGTTTTGTGCAACTAGTGCGTAAAAAGAGAAACGGAAGGGGAGAAATATGAAATGCAGAACAAACTTTCCAAACTTTTAAATAATCAGCCAGAAAAAGTCTTGATAATATATGATGGTTTGGATGAAATGGGACACACTCCTAAGTTTTTAGAAGATGTATTTAATAGAGCTTTATACCCTAGAATCGCAGTTTTAATGGCAATGAGACCCTGGAGAATTTCCAGACATAGGTTAAAGCATCAGTCCCATTATGACTTGCTTTCAGAAATCCATGGTTTTAGTGTTGATAATGCTCTAAAGTTTGTTCAAAAGGTGATTGACATGAATAATAATGAGTACGGAGAGGCACCAAATAAATATTTATCCAGGAAGGATCATAAGATCTTGACATCTTTTAAAAGTATACCCCTTCACTTGTTGTTTCTTGCACACATCTGGTACAGGGATCAGTCTCTTCCAGACAAAGACTTGAACAAGAAAATAATTGATTTTCTTATTGAAAGGTGGGTTAAGAAGGCAGAAAGTAAAAATACTGTCTCCATGTCAGATGAAGACAACATTGACCTGATTGTAAAAGAATGTTGGGAGTCGTATATTAGCAGTGCATGTAAAGTAGCTTACCATTTCTTATTAGAGAGGAAAAATGGTCAGTCTGTTGCGATACCACAGAAGGAATTGGTCAGGAAGTTTGGAGAAAATTCTGAAGCAAAGCTCAAGGTTCTTTTGGACTGTGGAATAATGTCAATAGCTGACTTTTTCTCTCCACTGAAAAAGTTTCTGTTATGTTTCTTCGTATGTCAATTCAGGAGTATTTGCCTTCCATCTATTTAGTACAAAACGAAGATGCATTCCACGAATTTCTCAAATCCCTTGAAGGAATAAATGATGTCATCAGATATGAGAACATTTTTAGTTTCATCAATGGTCTTGATGCTAGTCGGGGTAATAGGGCTTTCACTAGAATATATGAGGTATGTGATAAAGATGCCCTAGTTATTCAGTACAGGGAAGAATGGGATAAGCAGGAGTTAATTATCCATATGAATGACATGTACAATAAGTGTTAGAGAAATGAATGAGCAGAAACTGGTAGAAATAGCTGATATTACTGATGTTAAATTTGATGACCCTAACCTCTTGTCAAGATTAAAATCATGTTTTGTCAAGTCACTAAATTTAGCTTTTGTGGGAGATGACAATTTTGACTTGAGTACCCTGACTAACCTGACCTCCATCCAACTGGAACATGTAACCATGTCTGAAGAGTGTAGATCTTTGTGTAGCAGTATTGGTGGTTGTAGTCACCTAGTGAACTTATGTCTGAAAGTCGTCGATCTGAATAATGGTGTACTTGACCTGAGTTTTCTTACTAACCTGATCCACCTCGCACTGGATCATGTAACAATGTCACAGGAGTGTAGTAGATCTCTATGTAATAGTATCTGTGGTTGTACTCACCAAAGAGAGCCCACATCTGGCAGACATCACACTGCATGATGGCGTACTTGACCTGAGTTCCCTGACTGACATGAACTCCCTCAAATGTAGCCATGTCTGAGGAGTATAGTAGATCTCTGTGTAGTAGTATGGATAGCTGTACTCACCTGGCAATGCTCAGTCTGGAGAATATCTCACTATATGATGGTGTACTTGACATGAAGTCTTTGACTAAATTGTATTTCCTCAAACTGAATAATGTAACAATGTCTGAGGAGATCTCTGTGTAGTAGTATGGGAAGCTGTACTCGCCTGACAGTGCTCAGTCTCGAGAATATCTCACTAAATATTGGTGTACTTGACCTGAAGTCTTTGACTAAATTGTATTCCTTCAAACTGAATAATGTAACAATGTCTGAGGAGTGTAGTCGATCTCTGTGTAGTAGTATGGGTAGCTGTACTCGCCTGACAGTGCTCAGTCTGGAGAATATCTCACTACATGATGGTGTACTTGACCTGAAGTCTTTCACTAAATTGTATTCCCTCAAACTAGATATGTAACAATGTCTGAGGTCAGTGTAGTAGATCTCTGTGTGGTAGTACTAATAGCTATTATTACTGGAAAATATCACATGCTCCATGACTGTAAAGCATTCCGTCACACTGGGTAATGCAGCCATGTTGGTGGAATGCTGCATATCTCTCTATGGTAGTATCAGTAGCTAAGCTATTTTGGTGCAACTTCATTTATGAAATGTCACACTAGCTTAAAACACTGCCACAGACCTTCCCTGTGGTGATATGGATAGTGTCACTGACTCTGATTCTGATTACGAAGATGACATTTTAACATAATACACAAGCTTGAATACAGTAAATACATATATCAAATTCTATGTTATGGAAAAATCTTACACGATAAAATAGACCCCTCTCATACCCAACATCTGCATCAAAATTTTGAAAAATAAATACATTTTTATTTTTAATAGCTCGGTTATTTTTCGCTGAATTTTGGATACACACAGATTGGTTATTATCACTTAATTGCTTGCTATACACATGTATTAGATGGGTATCATTGTTCACTTGTGTTGTTTACTTATGTGCATGTAAGAGGGTCAAGCAAGGAATGAAACTGAAAGTTTTACAAGGTTAATAATTATTCTTTGATGGAATGTGTACAAGTAGGCTGGGTTGAGTTTCATAGGAAGACACATTTGGCTTATAAGAGTAAAAGGTGCAACAGGTCTACTCTAAGTTTTCATGCTTACAAAACAAGAAACTGTCCTACATCAATTTGTAAAGGTTTGTATCAAGTGTTATAGTACAACAGGTGGTATAATGAGTTAGTTTTGAGGTGGACTCTGAGAACTACTGAGAAATAGCTTGATCAACTGGAACAACATGTGGCAGTCTGAAAAAGAGAACCAGGGGTTTCTTTCAGTGTCAGATGGAATTTTCAACCTTATGGGATTTTAACTGCCAGGCAAATATCATCCAGAGAGATATTTTCGTTTTCTACTAAATTTTTTAAATGCCTACCAAGAGCAGATACATAATCATGTCATGATGTTGCTGTCTAACAGATGGACGGATGGTTCATCCACTGTTCCATTATCAGTCTGTATATTGATTCTTGGGTCAAAAGCAAAATATTCAGAGTTGGTGATTTAGAAACGAATACTGTTTTCCACATAATACCTTTAGTTCTACATTACAGACAGGAATAAATCTTTGTGGATGGTATGTAGATGGCTTAAAAAGAAGACTATTGATTTCGGGGTCCAGGAGTCAAATTTTAAGGCTTCTTTGACTGAAGAAAGAAGCATGATTGCAGTAGAATAAATTGTTTCTACATCAGAGATGGCTTGCACTTGAGGAAATGAAGAACGCTATTGAATTTTGAATCAAAATATCAAAGGTCTAGGTCACTGAAAGTACAAAAATGGTTAATGCACAACACATAAGTTTATGACCAAGTACCTTCACTGAAGTGTGTGAATAACTTTCAAGCCAAGAAAGAAATTTGTGGATGTAGAGGTCAGAAGGACAAAGGTCCATATAACTGTTACTGAATGAAGAAAAATGTTTATGCAGGATAGCTTTGCATCTAGGTCATGTACTTTGACCAAGGTATGTTGAGGATTGCACTTGAGATATTGATGGTTCCTATTGATTTTGGGGTCAAAAGGCCAACGTTTAGGGTCATTGTGTTTCGAAGGAATGTTGGTTTTGCAAAATGACTTTTGTTCCTTCACCAAACATTGTGCATGGCTTGTACCTACAGTAATAGAGTAACACAGATATTCTGGGGTCTACAGGTTAGATATCATGGTCATTATGAGTCTAACAAATGGTAATGGTTTCTGCAAAGTAAGTTTATTTCAAGACTGCATACATTGACCCAAAGGTGCAGGTCCATTCAGCAGTAATTTCCCGAGTCATCCATATTCTACTAGTGCCTTCATTGACAATTATTAAACACTGGGGAGGATAAGAATATGCCATTCACCATCCCTTTGTTACTGCTGTTCAAAGTAGTACTCTTGAAGATTATAAACAAGTGTTATGGGTAGTCATTACTACGCTCTTAGTGCATACATAAAGGCAAATATTAAAAATATGCTGGGTGTATAATGTGACTTTCATTGTATTTTACTTACCCTAAGTGTGAAAAAGACTAGATAAATGTTTATGCTTCTGTGGGTTTACTAATAGAATTAATATTATTATTATGCAAACCCATATCAATGTTCAAGCATAAAATATATGGAAAGATATAAATACCATCATTATATAAACAAACAAAAATCATTTCCACATCAATTTATATTTTAGAGAGCCGTGCCAGTGTATATCCTTTTTAGAGGTCAACATTTATTTGTTGAGGTAATCTGCACTTTGCTACATACATGCAATGTGATGAAGATGGAGTAAAATTTTAGTGTGTGAAACATAAAATTTGTCCTCAGTGTTTTAGTGTAGTTTGTATATCATTAGTTCCTTGATTTCAAGGAAAAGTATTTTGATACTCTCGTTTTGTATGTCTGTACATGTGAAATGCCCTTGAATTCCTCCTATACCGTAAATAATAGACACATGATGCTGGACTCAGTGATAGCCCCGTCGGTGTAGATTTCGCCAGACATTTTGGAATTGTAACCATGCCTCTTTGTGTGCTTCTGGGATGATTGTACATCAATTTGACACAAGTCCTGAGTTGCACACCTCACATGTGCAAAAACTGGTATACGTGATTAGTGATCCAGGTGTTAATACATCAGATTTTGGACCACAGACTTTTTTCCTACCACAAGGGACATATAACTTGGAAATTACCGAGAATGAAAAGACAAATTTATACATGGATCATCGACACATAGCCACTGAAAGACAAAATTGAAGCTGAGATACAACTTGTATTTATCCTGGTATCCATTACAATGCCAATGTGACTTAGTTCCAGGGTCAGGGTCAGGGTCAGGGTCACTCCATAAGCATGTGCACAAATATAGAACATGCAAAGACCAAAGAACATGCAAAGACCAAAGAACATGCAAAGACCAAAGCACTTATTCAAATAACATTTACCCAAGCAGCAGTCCATTTTCTCAGGGACATGCACAAGAGGCTGAAACAATGAGGTGCAGAATTCATAGGATACATGCTTTACAAATACAGAAATCTATTTATTAAAATTATTATTATGAAATACATTTTTCTGCTGCTACTGCTGCTGTTATATGTGTTCTAGTACTGCAGTTAATTGGTCCATCTTGATTGGCATAAACCTGATTCTAAATTACAAGAAAGGTTTGGTCAAGTTAAGTTATATAGACATTCTGTGGCATGTATATTGTCAGTCGAAAATGTGTTCATAATGCTGTTAAAGCCAACAAAGTATCAACTATTTTGTAATATTTTTTAGTGATAAAATTTCATTTTTTATCAGTGTTTTATATACATTAAATAAAACTGATTGTCAATACATCAGAACAGTAAATAGCAACAAATACTCAGTCTAATAATAATATGTTTTCTCAGTGTTTAAGTCTGTGCAGTGTTTGCAGCCAGCACTGATTCAAGTCATGAATGGTTTGCGTTGGCAGACAGCCAATTATATGTTGTGATTGTGATGTTAAATCTATTGACCATCACATGTGTTAATTGGTCCACCTGTGTAGTGAATGTGCTGTTAGATACACAGACCAACACTTGTGTGGAGACAGAAAATTACACACAGTCTTTGTGCTATTAAATCTACTAACACCTATGTGGTATATGTACTATTAAATCTACTGACAAATACCTGTGTGGTGGATGTGCTATTAAATCCACTGACCAACACCTATGTGGTAGATGTACTATTAAATCTACTGACAAACACCTATGTGGTAGATGTACTATTAAATCTACTGACAAATACCTGTGTGGTGGATGTGCTATTAAATCCACTGACCAACACCTATGTGGTAGATGTACTATTAAATCTACTGACAAATACCTGTGTGGTGGATGTGCTATTAAATCCACTGACCAACACCTATGTGGTAGATGTACTATTAAATCTACTGACAAACACCTGTGTGGTGGATCTGCTATTAAATCTACTGTGTGGTGACCGAAAATTACAAACTGTTTTTGTGCTACTAAATTTGCTAAGCAACACCAGTGTTGTTACAACCAATAACACGACATCCTTGAGTTGTAGTATCAGATGCACAACACATAATTCTTCCACAAGTGATTCTCTTTAGTTTTCTGTAGTATAGAAACAAACAGTTTCAAAACACCTAAATTAATAGATATTCACTGATTATTCAGCAGTATGTCCTAAAATAACTTACAAACTGAATGGTCCAAGAACTGTATTGACAATCAAAATGTAGAGCAAACTGAATTTTATAGTGAATAAGGGAGCAGTTTATTTAGCAACTAAACTATAGCAGTAGTAGCTACAGTAGAAGTAGTAGCAGTTCAATGTGTTAAGTGATCAGCTATATATAAATGAAAGGTCACTGCTCATAATGATGACTGATAGTGTATTTTAAATGTCAGAGACAGTATCAAAAGAATCGAACCTTGATTCAGTTATGTACACGTGAGTGTGTTTTCAGTAACATGTTGGCTCTGCACAGTTCATATCGATTTTACATGGTCTGATATTACTGGCCGATAAGGTGTAAAGTACAGTCTAGCAAGTCATCAGTGAATTCAGTATGGTGTATGGACAATATTCTTTGTCTGAAATATGCAAATATATTTCTGCCACTTTTGTTCTGCTTTTCATATTCTTTATTAAGTGTTTCAATAGAAATTTCACATATAGATGGGATAGTGTTGCAATGCATCAGAAGCTTAAAGAACTGGTTGCATAGAAAATGTATTATTACAATGAATGGATATAATTAATGCAGATACATATCAATCTTTATTGCCTCGTGTATTACAATGAGATAAATCCATGTACGACAGAATATGCAGTTATAGAAATTCAAAGTATGTACATATGATATTGTTAGAGTACCAGTCTGTGAAATATGATGCTACATTGTCTGATATCTGAAAAGGGCCTGGGTGACCAAGTGGTCTTAAAGACTCGCTTTTATTGATCACTACCTTCTCACCTATGTCTGGGGGGGGGGGAGGGGTTGAGTCTCGGGCTTGACCAATGTCGGTATATGAGAAAGCTGCAAGTAGCTTTTCATGGGTCGTGGTTCTTACTGGGGTTTTCCCAGATTCTTCCTCCAGAAGTTATACTGGCAACCATGTATTGTTTGTCTGGCACTGAGAAATGGCATTAAACTCCAAAACAACTGATATTTGAGTGGATTCCAAGAGATCTTTGTTAGAATATCAGCCATATTCATTGGTGCCAAATGCAAACAAATTGTCCGTAGGTTTAACTTTCTCCATATTATAGTAAGTTGTGGATTGTTTAGAATATGCATGCAATAATGACTCGAGTCATCTTTATTACAGTCTATCTAAAACTGAATTATTTGTGCAAAACACTAGGTACATACGGTCATTTGGTTTCTTGTATCTAATGATGATCAAAATATGAAAACAAGAAAATATCACTTTAAATAATTGCAAAAGAAATGTATTGTTCTGTGAGGAAATGAACTTGAGAAGTAAGAATGATGGCCCTAATTTGTATTAACTATTTGTACTGGTAATTAATATAATATTTTACCTGGATAAGATCATTTATGGAAACGGAGTAGCATGTATTTATCTTGTATATAATTTAATTGAAACACCTATTGATGTGCATTTCTTACTTTTCTGTATGTAATAAAATATTGTACTGCCGTTTTAATGATACTGTATGTTAACAAGAGATTTACATCTTTTAAGATGTTGACAGCAAATAATGAATATTGACTTTCTTCAGACTAAATTCTGTCAATACTTAATGAAAATATTGCAGTTTTAGTTTGATGAGGGGTGGACATTTAATTGGCATGTAATTGATGATAGACTGTAATTAATAAATAAGTACATGGCCATATGATTGTGTATACACATTTTTAGTGCAAGACTGTCTCTCTTTGACTTATGCATTACATTACTGATAGACGTGTCAGCTGTCTCTCTAGTGAGTTATGCATTACATTACTATAGATGTACCAAAAATGATTCCCTGATGATGATAAATAGTTTTACAGAAATATATTTAGGTATTCCAAAACTTTCTTAATTTTTGTGTGAATGAGACCACAAAAAAATAAAATCACCAAAACTTTGTAATAATATTATTAAACCAGCCAAACCATCAAAAACTGGAAAAAAGAAAACATAAAAGACAGGTTTTGAGACAAAGTTATTCAAAAATGTTTAAGACACGACATTTATTTGGAACACAGAACTTGCTGTAGGAGAGAATTGTCAGTAAAACTGCTGTTGTGGTATGGACATGGTGAGCTTCATATATGTAACCTAAGACAAATGAAGATGTACACCTTGCTACCAAAGTAGGCCACTTTGACCAATATTTTCATTGTTTATTTTATTTGGTTTGCATTTATGCTAGTTTGTTATGCACATTTGACTTCATCAGAATATGAAAAGGGTTTCATCTAGCATTTTCGTTCTATAAACCCATTTTAGATGTGTATAGAAACGATATGGATTTAATTTTGATATGGGTCAAGCAGTGTTTATATAAAACGCTGTCAACTCTTAAGCCAGACTGTGTCTGTTGTATTACTGAGTACTTAATACTTAATAATTACTTGATAAGTTTGAGTGTTAAGCTTTTTAGTCTGTGAAACAGCCTTTTAATTAATTGTTTGTCACCTTGACCAATTAAACTATACACGTACAAATTCAAACTCCCATAACATTAATATCAGTCTTCATGAAATATTCACAAAGAATCAAATATTACTATGCAATAAAGTAATACAGTTTGAAAATAAAGTATTTGATTTTAACGAAAAATCTTGATTTGGACCTGGTTGTCCTTCCATACACCCATTCAGAGAAGCTTGTTAGGAATATGGACAAAATAAGAACATCTGCCTCCCCCCGAAAAAAAGAAACAACACAGAATATATACAAATGAAATTTTTGCTGACATGTATGTAATTGTCCGATGACTGATTCAAGTTTGAGGCTATTAAAACATTTTTTCTTTTTGGATGTTTAAATGTTCACAACAACTTTGTTAGGATCATGAAGTGAAAAATGCCTGTGGTCAACAAATGATCCTTGTTAGTACAATTAAGTAAAACACTTGAGATAGAAAAAAAACCCATTAATTTTTGTCACTAGAATTTCATGCAGATAATGAATTATTTTAAATTTATTCAGCCTTTAGGAGCTGGACATGGTCTGCAAAGAGAGCACATTTTCTAGTTAATAAGGCGATGAAAGTGTCGCACTAAATGTACTTTGCGTTGTTTCTATATAATAAACTTCAGAGACATATGATATTTTTGTTGTTTTTTGCACAAACTAGTTTTGATTGGAGAGACATGTCATGTATCTGGCATGACTGCATACTTTAAAGGAATGTATGGTAAATTATTGAAGGTAGCAACAAGACACTGTGCAAAGTTATTGCCATTAGAACACATGGATCATTACTAAGAAATTAGGAATTTAAACACCATACGGGAGATCACAATGATCGGGCATGAGTGAGCTAGAAACATCACTCAAGGATGCCTTTTCCGAGCAAGATGGGTATTTGGGGTGCCAATGAATAAATTGTACTGACATTAGATCCCATGCCTATATTAAGTTTTACTGGTAATAGACAAAAAAGTTATGGGATGACCTGTTGTCTATCATCTGTTGGCAGTCATTCATCCATACATTGGCACAAGTTTATTATAATTACCACAGATCTTTTAAATCCTTATGGTCTTGCCATAAGTCTTAATGAAACTATAGACTTTACGGAATAATTGGAAAACATTCGAAAATGTGATCATTGCGCCTATATTCCAGATATTGGCTTGTCATGATTTTTTCTGTCCAAATCGGGGTTTTCATATTAGACTCAGTGTATAGATCTTCATCTTAGACCAAGCAGAATACAGTAGGGAACTTGACTAGCTATACAGTTGTACCTCAAATGTTTTAAACGGACTGATGTTCATGCAAACTGCTATATTATGCACATCCACCCACTACATTTTATTGCCGGATAGTACGTTCACTATGTTAGATTGCTACATTCCGTGTACGAGATGTGGAATGATATAAAATTCAAGAGCATTAAAAACTGCATGCTTTCTGTTTGGACTGTAGTGCAGTGAAATTCAAGAGGTTTTATTTGTAGAGTTTGGTGGATATTTCGGTCATGTTCAGGTGGACACTCTGGTTTGAAGTAGCTGAATGTACAAAAAGAGACAATCACTGACCTTGAGTGGACTTCAAGAAGCATCATGCATCTTAGCTGGGGATCAAATCAGGACTGCTGGTGCAAATTAAGCATGTTACTACTGAATCAGCCATATCTCTTTATTATTAGGTGAAAACCTCAAGTAATCAAGTATGCAACTAGAACAATCATCTTTATATGCATAAATGCTACTGATTAATACAAATGTGCCGAGGTGAACACATACCAGCGAAAACACTCGTCACTTGAAAACATAATTTTGACTTCCGCTCCCACCCCACCATGCAGACATTGTCGCGTTTAGAAAAACATGATTTTCAGTAATCTGAGGGAGATATAGACATTTCTGGACACCACGATATGTCCATAACCTGTACGAACAATGAACATTTGTGCTTAATGCTCATGGAAAACTATCACCTAGGGGCAGTTTATACCATTAGTTGTTACGGATAATCAACCACCATTGTACCGATTTCTTTATTGAATGACAATACATAGGGAGATTAGTGTTTTGTGAGAGAACCCATGCAACTAATGTGGAAAAACCCAATATATTTGAATTTAGGTAAATCAAAGAGATGTATGTTGTAGAAACAAAATTTATTTCGCTTCATTGCCCTGTATGATAACGTTTAATTTTTTATATTAAAAGTTATTGGATAGTTCATGATCAGTGCCAACGTTTATTTGAAGTTCGATTGCACTAAGCATATTACTTTGGTAGCTGGATTAGCGTGGACGTGTAATTCAAATAATAATGTCAAAACTCAACTGTGGTTCAGGGAATTATGAGCAGTTGGTGACGCTGGCGAAAAAAGCAAAACAATTTTTAAACACCTGGTATATTTTGTTCGACGTTGTAAAGGCCAGTAATAAAGGGAATAATTTTGTTCTTTGCACATACTGCAAACACCATATCAGTGTTAATCATTCTGGCTTGTCTGACATTCGTCAGCATAATAACACCACCTAGCATCAGGGCAGTTAACGGATGAAGAACTTAATCCCAAAGTAACTAACATGTTTAAATATTCTAAAACGTCTGGTAATGCATATCATATCTGTCAACTTTTTAAACGCCAAGTAGGGAGATTGAATAAAAACTAGAGAGACTGGGACCTAAACTTGGGAGGTTTCTCGCGGCTTTTGTAAGCCTCTTTTTCACTAAATACTGACCGATCTTTCAGGTCAAATATACCGGAAATTCTCAAAGGACGCGCTGTTTCTCCCTTTGACAAGCCTTATTTACCCTCAGGAAGTTCCCTCTTTTCATATTCTGGTCAGCTGTTTCCCAACTGCACAATAGCTACGGGTTAGTCTTAAGTAAACAGGCAAGGAAGCCAGCGTGACTAACAGTTATCATTATCGTTGCAATATCTTGTGAAAAGACTGGCTTTAGAACATACTTCATAGAAACCAAGTTCTACAGTGTGTGTTATGTAAGCACCAGCAATTGATTAGCAAATAAATGATGCTCATTTTTGTTGTAATTGACGTAGTCCGATAAATCAAGCCCGCAGATCTGTATTGATATCGATATGTGGGTCTGATGCCACCTGTTCATTGAAAAGTGCAAATTTGCTGCATGCAAATCTTTCCGGAACAAAACTGCGTATACTTTAGATACATACCGGTAACTGGTGACAGCCGTATCTAGCGCGAAATTCAAAATGGCCAAAGGACAGATGGCTGTGCAATTCCACGTGGATTTACAAGTTTCCAAGCATAGGATTTGCTCCGGAAATATAATGTACAAATCACCGAAAGAATCCTTCAGCCGACGGTAGCCCTACAGCCAGGAGAAATACCGGTAAGTGTAAAATATGTACACCGATGAGTGCAGACAAAATTTGCTGC
This sequence comes from Megalonaias nervosa, assembly GCA_016617855.1. Classification (NCBI taxonomy): domain Eukaryota; kingdom Metazoa; phylum Mollusca; class Bivalvia; order Unionida; family Unionidae; genus Megalonaias; species Megalonaias nervosa. The sequence goes on from JAECUM010013965.1 coordinate 36,679, forward strand.
AAATAATTGCAGCTTTTAATGAATAGTTGGTATCAGCCCCTAACCAGAAAATAAATATCATCATGGGTGAGGGGCTGATTTATCGGCCTATAACTGACGATACCTAAAAATACGCATTCTTAAGCTACCGTAAATGTGGCAACAATTTTTTTTAATATCCCACTTTATTTGCTTATGGTCAACTCGTAACAGATTTAACACTGTTTACTAAATGACATTTATTCTGAACTATTTTTAAGTGCACATATGCTGCGTTGTATGCTTTTTCATTCCTTCTTTTAATTTAATGATGGTAACTAACTTTTGTGTTTACGGTACAGTAATGTCAGGTGTTTACTCGTTTAAGCTTCTTTTGTGGAAATGGATATGCATCTTGCTACAGCATTCACATTGATCATTTTTTTATTGTTATGGTTTATTTTTTCTTGTGGTTTATTTTCTGATTTTGTATTGTTGTAGGGGTAAAAAAATAATATATTTACGTGAATAATGCTTAAACTTAACATTCTGTTTACTGAAGAAAAATATTTTTTAGTGTAATAACAATTATTTTGTTACAACTATATTCACTGGTGATAAAATATAACATGGTTTCTGTGGATTGCATACAATATGTCTATTGATATAGGATTTGTTTTAAGGAGAAAAGAAAATCTGCAGACAATGTAATAATCGGGAGTTCTCTTTAAAAATCAGGAGGTTTCTGCAAAATCGGGAGATATTATTAAATCGGGTGATATGGTTGGAACGATGCAAAATATTAGGAGTTTTTTTTCCAGCGTCAGAGTTGACAGGTATGTCATTTTTGAAACTCTCTCACAGTAAGGCAGATACACAAAGGTCATTTTCGAGGTTTGAATAACAGTACCGACCACATTCCAAAGATGAACTCTGACACACTACATTCGAATCCAGTTAACTATTGAGAGACTTGTAATTATTGTTGAAATTTGAAAATATCAGTCACCATCTTTGAACAAATTACAAAACGTTACAATTTTACTCATTATTCACTGTATTGATGTGAAACTATCCACCAATCACTCGACTTCAGAATGGATTTTCAAAAATAGCCATTTTGGGATCCATATCACTGCTGTGTGAATAACGTCACTAACCAATCAGAACACATGTTACTAGTTACAGACCTAAGACAGTATCTTGCCACTTTAGGTCAAGTGCCAGTGAAATGTATTTTCCACTTTACAATTTCTTGCTGTGAAGACGGTCAGATTTCTAAATAAAAAGGGGAATCAAGGCATTTGACATATGGGGTCATGTGTATTTTAAAGTAGAATAAAGGAATGCTTTGTTGGCATGAACCAATTTTATTTAAGCATTCAATATGTACCGGATGATGAGCGTATCCAGCTCAATATGATTACGATGAGGTTCGATTGCGAAACTATGCGCTTGAAATCTGCTGGGTTTTAGAAAGTAAAAATGTGTATCAAATTTTTGAGATGAGATTAAAAGAGTTTAGGTAGTCAGTTTACCTTCAAACTTTGTGCAGAGAAAGGCAATGCCTCGCAGTAACGGTTCGGAGGTGTTCGAATCCACTTTGAAAGGAATGCCTCGCAGTAATGGTACGGAGGTGTTCGATCTTGGATCGGAGTCTAGCGGCAATGGTGAAGGTTTTCACTTCCACGCGTCGTATCGGGTACTTGGCGATGGTCCGCTCAAAGTGTGGCTGCTGTCATTTCTCACTTTAGGTAACACTTCCACGCGATGCAAGTAAAGTCTGGCTTCTTGGATGATGGTTTCGTATTCGTTGGCATCAGCTATCAAATGGGAAACGGTACTGCTGAGATTCAATCTTAAACGGATACCCACCCCATTCAGCAAATACCTGTCTCTTGCAACCACATGTCCAAATGCAAACGAACGATCAGTTCTAAACTGCTTTGTCAGGTTTCCATACCACGCAAGCATCCAGATGAGTGTTCTTGTCGCCTTGTCCGTACGTAAAAAGATGTTCTAGGTACGCTAAGTAAGGGTAAGTGTCCATGCTACTGCTGACCAGTTTGTTATTCAAGTACAAATCCACTTCGCTGAACAAGGAATGCATGGTATTGTTGACGGGAGGTACTCTAGCACCTGCCCCTGGAGCGCTGTCGCAGCAGCGTCCTGGGCATTTATAAGAGTTTCTCGTCGACCCAAAATCTCTTTGCCTGTTTGAAGCAACACATTTCTGCAAGCTCTCAAGAAAGCTTCTTTTGGATGTTGTTTGTCGATGATGACATTTTGGAGAAATTCTTTGCCGTGCGTCCAAGCGACATGTTTCAAGGCGTGCAATCCTTGTGTTACCATCAGTTCCAAAACGGGGGCCACCGAGCGAAAAGCCGATTTTAACATATCTCCTAAGCCATGTCCTCGTTGTTGAGCGACTCCTTGGTACACAGGATATATGACTTACAAGTACTTAGAGAATCGTTTTCGAAAATGGAGTTTCACGGTGACTTTCCCTTTGGTGAATGGAATCTTTTGTCACAGACCTCCCTTTATAGTAATGTTGACAGTGTCAAAATGCGACTTACCGACAGGTAAATAGTGAGGATGTACAAATTCGCGGTGAACGTGATAGGTGTTTCCACCTTCCTCGTCAGCAGTCGTGGAATCCACTTTGAATGGAATGCCTCGCAGTAACGGTACGGAGGTGTGTCCCACCACATTGTACTCCACTACATCGGAGTATACAATTGTCAAATTGAGTCCTTGGTTCATTTCAACACGGAATCGAAAATATTTCGCAAACTCCGAGTTTCCGGTATATGGCTGTTATTTCGTTTTAGTCTTAATCAACTTGGGATCTCCACCCAAAATTTCATGCAATTCAGGACAAAATGTAATGGCCACCACTTTGTCCTCTGAAAATTTTATGAGCAGGCGACGAGACACTTTATGGTACTCGAGGGTGATACTTTTTTATTTTTGTCCAAAACTTTTCCAAATACCAAATTGAAAATGCTAGCAAACGTGTTCACCAAATGTTGACCACTAAAATAACAGCCTGCCGAAATTTTCAACAGATAGGTGGACAGTTTAGTTTTGGGATCCTGTGTTTTCACAGAGTCACTTGCAGTTGCAATCCAAGCTTAGTTGCACTGCTCGTCATGAACTTCGACCATAAAAGTGTTTTGATTTGGAAGGATATTTAGGATTTGTGTAGGGTGAATCATTTCGACCAAAGCCACTTCCCAATGGACTTCGTGATCCAATTGGATAGCCTGAGGTTATTTGGCCGTGAAACAGCATAATATGTTTTTGGGAAACACCTCCATGGAACTGTCACTGGGTAACGTTAAGTAAAATTGGTTATTCATAATTCCAGAATTCTATTGTCCGAGAGGTCACTGGAAGTCAGAGGAGTGTCCACAAGAGGATGATTGTTGGAGTGATGACTGTTGGAATTGTGACTGACGTTGGACGTAAGAGTTGTTACTACCGTTAGAAGAGTATTCCAGGGAAGGATTGGGGACAAGGTAACTGATGCAACTGCTCAGTAAAATGGTCCACAATTCTTTGTCTCCTTGTTGCAAACTCAAAATGGCAATGTCAGCACCGATGACACAATACACCATAAAGATTTGGCAGAAAAAGACGATTTGCGTTTTAGGCACACTTTCTCCACACCACACCCACAAGTGTTGCTTTTGTAGATCTTGCATAGAATAACTGGGTGAAGGAGTGGTCACTGTGGTAGTGGCTGAGGCTGTGTTGAAGGGCATGATGGTCAATTCTTTTTATAGTCGATGACTTGCGAAGCGTCGATCCAAGAATCAAAACTGGGAGGATATTTTTCCAACGTACCTTGATTTCTTTGACACGTCGTTTCCCCACTTTACCAGTTCATCGTTCGAGAATGCTTTCTATGTCGTACACTTCGTCTTCGTTTTTGGTTACGCGTTGTAACTCGAGCAAGTAAAACCTTCCTTTTAACACTTCCCCGTTCATGTATTCCAATATATAGACGGCAGAATGACGGCCACGCACTCGTCCAGTGACACGAAACAATTCGATGGTCTAGCTGGGTAAGCAAACCTTTGTCGAAAGTGCGTTTGGTTTTGCCAATGCTCACCCCATCTCCTGTAGTCAACACTCCACCTTTCATTGGCAATGGTGGAGTAAAACGAGATGGTAAAAGTCCGTGATAGACAAGACTTTACATTTAACCAGTACTTCGTATTATGAATGTTGTCCAAGTCGATGTGTTCCGTCGGCAATTTCGGGTGCCCTTCGGAAAAGTGACAATATTTGCACACATAAGGACACAGCGAACACTTGTCCAAGCATTTTTGATTTCTTCTTCTTTCTCCTCGTCAGCTTGGCACAGCAAACAAGTGGCATTCGTCCGTGCGCCGTACAAGCTGTCCCACGGGTTCAGAGGGTCCTCCAGCCTATAACGTTTCACGATACGCTTAAACTCTGGATCGGTTTTCAAACGGTGATCGTATCTGTGTTCCCACATTTCCACCACTTGGTATCCTTGCTCTTCTAACTTCAAGCGCCGTTAAAGTCTTCCATGGTACGTTGTAAAATCTCAATTTTGGTGTCACGTTGTGGGTAACAGAGGGGACATCCGTGAAATAAGCACCCGTTAAACTCGTACACGATCTTGGGGTTTTCTAAGTCCCAACCGTCCACCAAATACGTTCCGATGGAATTTTCGCCTCCTCCGTTGGGGGCATGTTGGATCCATTTGTCTTCCTTGTCGCACAGGTAATGTAGCCAGCGTAGGGCTTTGACCGAGTACTGACGTTTGACAAAGTTCGTCGTTTTAGGGCAGATGACAGCCAGGGTGTTTTCGGGCATGAATCGTTTGCGGTACACTAAGGAACACACTTTGGCAATGGTGCAGGCTTCTTTCCAAGGATCTATCCCTCCGTACTTCATGAACAGTTCTCGAAATTTTCTACAGCAACGCCGTAGAATGTCCACGTCGGAACGACAATAGTTTAACATTTCTTCCTGAAAGTCGAAGGGGTCCGATACGTGAGTTTGGTACCAAGCGTAGAAAGCTTCTCGTTGTTCAGTGCGCATGTTGTCGGGGTCGTAGAAGTGAGCCTCAGGCAAATGGGGTAGAACGGCTTATTGATTGGCTTCGGTGTTGAAAAAGTGCGGAAAATAACCTTTAGCCATTTCTGTCATTCCAAACGTTTTAGGCATTCGGCTCAAAGGCATGGCCAAGTAACTCATCGAATCTTTAAACTGCACTTGGCCCACTTGCATGGAAATGATTTTGGCTCGTTCAAAGTCACTTTAGGACGTTCGGTACTTTGTTCCGTATAGTATCCCAGAAGAAATTGTCCATCGTATCCCGAGAAATTGTGAGCCATCACCGTGGCATAGCGATGACAATCTCCCTAACGTTCGATGTCCTCTTGACTCCACGTCTGCTCGATGGGGTCTAAGATCCATTGGGCGAAATCGGCTAGCGTGTTCGGTCCCCGAAATATTGTTTCACGTCCTCCAGGAATCTTGCTACAGTGAGGGCAATGGCTAAAGATGGGTTCTTGGATGCACTTCTCGGTGAGCCACGCAGAAATTAGGAATGTGAATACCAGTCTCTTGCATGCATTCGAAATCGAAAAAGATGAAACTGCCTTTCTTCTTCTGGTCATCTTCTTCCTCTTGATGTTTGGAATGGTATTTTTGAAAACAGCAAGTCCACGATTTGGTGAAGAATGTGACATCGTTTCTTTCCTCGACATACGTGTAACTTGACACTATTGGTACATATGCCTTCTCCGCAAATAGGTCACAATCTTAGGAGCTGACAAGCACTTTCTGCTGTAAACCCTGCGTCTTGAAATGTTTTCGGTAACAGGCTGGGCTGACAAAAAGTGCGCTGACAAGTTGGACAATGCACACGTTCTTGTCCTTCGTCAAGACAGGGTTTAGGGGCCAAACATCCCTCACTTTTTGATCCACAATACTTGTGTTGCTCTCTATTGTTATAACCATAGTCACATTTCTCACATTAATAACCGTATCCCAGGAATGCAGTTATACTAGTAATGGCATCTAATGTTCATCGTGATGATAAACGTTAATGTATTTTCCGTCTTTGAAATTGTTGCCTCGAAACAACAGAGGTACGCGCACTTCTTGAGGGTGTACTTTCAAGGTGTAGCATGGAGCCAAGGCGTATTGCAATTTTTGCATTTCAGGAATGCCACAGGGTGTGTCTTTGGATAGGCCAGCTTGTTGTAACAGGAGTTCTGCTTCTCTTCGTTGTTTGGCTCGGTCGGAACGTTGAATAGTTTGCCAGGCTCTTTTCCATTCCTCCGTGTCGTTCTTGTCGGCATATGTTCGTCCCACCACGATAGCACTGGCTAAACACATTTTGTCTTGCGGGTTGTTAATTTGAATGAGGCAATGCTTGATGTTACGAAGGTCGTCCACCATAAACAGTTTTCTGCGTTGCCCGGTCCCTTGGTGAAGAGAAGCGTCGGTTATGAACAGTGTCGCTTTTCCATCGCTGATGCGAAACTTGTCATTTGATTGTTGCACGTGTTGAATCTTGTCGATGACTTTGGAAGGTGTCAGTTCTGATGGTCTGCTACTCGATCCAAACGGGGGACTTCAAACTGTCGTGATAAAGGGAAAGTTTCCAGCGATCGTCTACTTTGGCTTGTTATTGCTGTTTCAGTGTGGTTAACAACGAATCACACACATCGGTGATGAACTCTTCTGCTTTCACTAGCGGTACATCGGGACATGAAATCTTTAAACTTCACCGTGTACGTGTGAGTCGTGGTACTAAATTTTCTAGAGGAGTTTTTATCCGTCTCTCGAATGTGGTAGTACTTTTCAGGGGTTATTAGGGGTGTACTTTGGCTCGGTGTATACTCTCTGGGTCTAGATTCTGGCTCACTCATGTCATCTTCAAAATCGCTGGCAGGAGTTTGAGCCAAGACTTCAGCTACGGTGCGAGGCGATAGGTCACGCTTCTGCCTCTTACTTTCTTCTCCTTTTTCCACGAAATGATGCGATCATTTCATCTTGAGTGCAAAAAGTCAAATGACTACATTTTAAACGTCATGGGTCTCTATATATCCATGTCCGGTTATTGTAAATATATATATATATATATCAAAGAAGTCAGTGTCTGCCGTCCAAGCATTCATTTCACTCTCAAGCCTACCAGAAAGATGGAAGAGCCAACACAGATCGAACTTCTGATCAGAGCTTTGCGAGGTGACATACGAAGGTTTTCTTTATAGAAGCCGACAGACTACTCTTATTCCTTTCGAAATAAAAGTGGAGAAACATGCTATATCTGTCAGAAGAAAGAGCATGGGTCTTCTAAACGTCAAAGCAAGACAGGTAAAAGAAGAAACAAAAGTGAAGATACCTGTTATCATTGTCAAGAGAAAGGACATTGGTCTTCAGACTGCCCTAAGAAACAACAGGAGCAGGAGGAAGAGAGGGGTTCCGAACAGGAAGAAGAGGAAGAACACCAACACGTCCAGAAAGAGAAGAAAGAGAAGAAAAGAAGACGATAAAGAAATGAGGAAGACGAAGAGAAACCTGTGACAGTAAAGAAATTCAAACAAGAAGAGAGTGAAGGAAAAGACACAGAAGAAGTCTATGAACTTTTTAAAGTGTTGTATTGTGAATTGGATTGTAAAATTTGTACCAGAATAGACCAGACATAAAAACGTAAGTGTGTCTTGGTTTTGACTTTTATAATAATAAGAATCTACACTCACGCACTCACACACGTCCATCATGGGAAAACGGGGATTTTGAGTTTTACTTGATTTTGGCAAAATGAACACCATCTCTTTTCGAGAGAAGTGGGTGGCCCTGAAAAGGACCGTTGTTTAAAAAAAAAAAACTCAGGAACGGGAAGTAATCAGCTTTAACTGCCTTATCCCTTTGCCACGACCAAGGCCTACTTCTGGGCTTGGTCCTGTCGATGATTTGGTTGAAATCACTAGGGTGGGTATCTCAGGCGTAGTAGATGTGTGAAGAGGGTTGGGCTGTTTGGCTCGAGAAGGTCTTTTTCTCTTGGGTCGTATTATGGAAGTCTGATACATTTCTTTCAGACTCCTCAACTCTGCCAAAATGTCTTAGACTTGACTTTCACGGTCCTCCTTCTCTCCTAGACCTTGTTTCTTCTCTGCTTCTTCTTCCTCCTGTCGTTTCCTTCTTGCCTCTTCTTCTTGCTGTTGCTGTTGAAGGAGAAAAGCTTCTTCTGCTTCATTCTGCTGTTGCAAAAATTTCTCCAATTCTTCCTTCTGTCTCTGTTTAAAATCCTCGACGTGTGGTAAGGAAAGAGAAGGCGGGCGGCGATGGTACTGGTACCAGAACAAATTCTTGTGAAGAGAGAAAATCGGCTAAATTCCAATTAAAATCAGTCTTTTCTGGAAGTTCGATCGTATTGGCTTTGGTAGCCGCTCATATGCCATCACTTCTCGTCTCCATGGCTGGTGCGCCCCAATTCATCGTCTTTTTAGTTTCCGCCATGTTCTAACTCTGTCGCATGGATTCACTGCGCACAGATTCTAGTGGATATATACATAGGGAATGTGACATCACAGACCGCTCTCTTCGGATTGGAAGACAGACTCAGCACTGACTGAATTTTGTAACGCGTGTTGGGATTGGTGAAAGAACTCAATCCGTTTCGATCCGCTCTTCCACTAAAAATAACTGCAATTCACTTCATTCCTTTCACCTGTTCTCGTCACAAGATGTGGACAAACGTTGAATCGTCTGCCTTCGTATCATCGATGCTGTTCCGCACGGACTTACCCATGTATGTTAAATAATCATGGACAATAATCATCAATATCACTGATACGACCTTTTGGAAACGAAGGATCTATTTGGAGAGACAAGGCTGTCTGAAGAGAGTCCTAATCTACGGACCAGAGGTCAGACGAAGTTTGTGGAAGAAAAGAAGATCCGTGAGATTTCTGTGATAACTAAATGGTGTTAACATAAAAATCAAAGGCCCTCTTCAGGGCCACTTCATTGCCTCGACAAGATTTACTCTCTCTCTCTCTCTCTCTCTCTCTCTCTCTCTCTCTCTCTCTCTTGTCGAATATGTGTATCTTTGTTTGGTGTTTGTATTTCTGTTATGTTTGTTTCTTTGTCTATGTCCCAACCCGACAAGCGTTCTATCCAGTGATAGGTCCCGCCCCGCCAAGCGTTCTTTTTTTTCGCCTCTGTTTGGCCCAATTGAGGTCAGCCCTTCGCCACATTGTCGCCAATGTCCAGTAACGTGACGTCACCTTACCTGTTCCATTCGTATCAACCCAATACAAACTCAATCCATTCACTTGTCGCTATTAAGTCCCAAACTTTTTGTTTTATAAATTTGTATCGCTATATCGTCCCAGGGGGTATTGTAATGGTAATTCCCATTCTCGCTATAAATCTTGTCGCTATATCGTCCCACGACCTTTCTGACTGGGACTTCCATTGTCGCTATATCGTTCCCCATTACTACTAATGTGCATAGAAATTTACATGGCGTTTGCAGTTCATTTCACAAAATTATGTTGCAATAAAGAAATAATAAAGTTAACATTTATATACTCTCTGTATATTAATAAATTAATTGTTATAAATTGCAAGTCAACAATTTACGTTATTTTCTCATTTTAGTACTTCAAAATTGAAAATTAAGGAGATATTTTCAATGGCATTATCTTTGTCACCTTGTTTCGTAAGGTTACAGCAATGCTTTCAACCCCTGCCCACGTCCTTCACGTTGTTCGACCCGCCGTCATGCATGCAATCCTTTGGAAAATATGCGTTTTAATTAAAACTTATTCCATTTTTTCAGTATTGGTTTCTGATGAACTTTATTGTATCTACCACAATATTTAGCAATATTGTAGCAATCATCGCATAATAAGAATGTTATTAGTGTCATGAAATAATGATACGCTGTCCCTGCATAAACACATTACAGGTTAGACCAACAAGTAAGTCTCCGCTTTTTTTCTGACAGCTGTCAGAAAAAAGCGGAGATCTACTTGTTGGTCTAATTGCAGGTTGAGTTTGAGAGCATGTGTTGCATTCAAGATCCCATTTTCAAAATCATAGTCATAGTTGAGTGTTGTTTTATTGTAAAAAGTATTCGGACATTCTCAGATATTTCTGAGAGACGAGACAAAATTATGCCTCGGATGTATGATGGTGTAGTAATTTACAGACAAATTATAAGTTTTGTTTGCCATATATTTCTTCGCAAAACAGTGAGATTAATAGAGAAGATAAGAATGGAAAATAATTTCATTCATTCGTAACTTCTCTATGAGTCCTTATTTCATACATAGCCGTCGTGATCCAAATGTCAGCTATCGGCATGCACTCGAGGTAGGGTCAGATTAATTGACCTCGACGTTCTGAATAGAAGAAGAGTGGCTTGTGCATCATCTGATTATCTTATCTACTTGAGTGTAAAGTTATTCTCGATTAGTTCACGCGAGAACGCCGACATCTAAGTGTAAGGTACAAAGTACACGCATCGGTCCTGAGGAAAATATGTTGTTAAAATATCGACTAATTGTAATTTTGTTTTGCAGCTTGGAGCTATAACAACAGAATGTTACTAAAAATGTGGTAAGTTAATTCTAAACTACATAATTCTGTTTATCATATCGGCGAATCTCATGGGAGGAGGGGGGTGGGGTAGGGTGCAGACATTTAGATCAACCCCCAAACATGCACTTGTGGATACTTGGAAAGTTCTCAAAAGGGGTATATATTCAATAAAACTGCATGGAACAATACATCAGCCTTCGGAGGATAATACTATGGCCAACCAACGTTTGCAGTTGCTAAATCAAAGAATATATTCAACTCAAGAAAGTATGTAATATGGACAGAGGTGGTCATCAATCTTCCAGCAATCCGACATGCTTACTTACCTATCACGTCCAAAACATTTTTCGTGGAAGAAATTCTTTTCTGTTCGGGAAAAAAATCCGTCTCATTTCTATCCTTTAAGGCCAACTACAGATTCGACCACTGTGCTTAAATTAGGATCTCTTCTCCAAAATACATTATGACTATTACAATGTTTACATAAGTGTAACTGAGTACACTGTACATTTGGAAACCATGTTTGGGGTTGTTGCCGGCAATCAGTCACGGCTTGCTTCAACATCGATACTCAAAAATTTCTGCCATGATATGTGAAGTTTTTTGAACATAGGTGCTAATGTAGCTTACTTTTCAAGTGTGACATCTGTTGATGAAATGATTGATTGACTGATTGATTGATTGATTGATCGATTGATTGATTGAATGACTGGTTTGGATTTTTTTTGTTTAGTGTACAACTCCACATCAGCACTACGACTATTGAGCGAATGATAAACAAAATAAGCCTAACAAATGTATAACATTTCTAAAATGGAAGGGAACAGCCAAGTAGCTATCAATGCACTCATGAATTGTTTCTGGAGAAGAAAAACATGCACAAATGAGCCTTGAAATTAAGAAGCCATTGGTTAAGATAATTGTTCACTGTTTTTCAGTACTATGTATAGACTCGTGGCCCACGTTTCACTTTGACCTTTACACTGAACTTCCTGCTTAGTGACATTTGAATTACGTAATGGATTAATACCAGACTTTGTATTAGGTCTTTAATTAAGAAGACCTAGCTAAAGATTTGCACTGAACTTCCTTCTTAGTGACATTTGAAGTACGTAATGGATTAATACCAGATTTTGTATTTGGTCTTTGATTAAGAAGATCTCGCTAAAGATTATTTCAATATTTTTTGGAAAAATGTTATGGAGTTTTTTGACCCGGTTTTATTTAAAATTTGGTCGATTAATTTGGTTACGCTCAAGAACTTTTCCATTAAGACCTCAGTCAAGTCTGATTTTCACTCTTATTCCGAAAATTGTTATGGGCCCATGTCCCATATATAACTTTGTCCTTTAATTTCTACTGATTATCGTTTGTTGCGATTCATAAGTTAAAGCCAGCTTTAGTAAGAAGTGTTATACGAACATGTCTTGTGTCACTTGATATGAATTTTTTTTTTTCTGGCAAAATCTTATGGCATAAAAATCCCCAGTTTGATTAGACCTTTTCCCTTTAATTGCATCATGTTGTTGGAGCCTCAGTGAGTTATGGACAGATTTCCAGTCTTAAATAAAAACTAAAACACTTTTATAAACAGCAGCTTTAAATAATGACCAAAGCAATATACTTTCATCAGTTTTCGTGACACGTTAATGCTAATTTTAAGAGAATTCATTTACATTCTTCTCACACAAACCTAACACTAACATATTGTGGAATTGGAAAATATTACCTAGTCCATCAAGTATTATCATTTCCCAATTGTATACAAGTAAAGTTCAGAGTGCACTGTAAGATTTTAGGGTTCATTTTTTAAAGACTAAGAGAAGTTCATTCATGGTGCATATCTTGTAGACGATACTGCTTCCATATTTCAGTCTGAATTTGCACAATGACATTTTGCAAACCATAGTACCAACTTATTTTTGCAAGAGACATTAAAAAAGTTACATTGTATACTTCCATCAAGTTGAAAAATGCATTTCTATATGTTTTAATTCAATAATTAATTTTATTCCCCAAACTTTATATTTTAATATTGAAAATGTTAAATTAAGAGTAGCAAAAGTTAATCTTTTCATTTGCATTATTGTTGTCATTGTATATCATAAAGTTGCAAAAATATCAGAATGGAAGAGAACAGTTGATGTTTAGGTTGGTACTATTATTAGCACACTATTACATTTTGACTTAAGTCATGAAAAGTAGAAAATTCAAATGTCTCTTTAACAGAATAGTGTCAATTATCTTCAAATTGTTATTTTGTTAAGCATAGCTATGTGTTTAGTATGTGTGCAATTTAACCATGCAGTGCCTTTGTTTTTCTGTGTTAAGCGATCGCTGGTAACCTAATTTGAAAATGAAATAAAAACGTATTATAGCTGTCAGCTCTGGTGTTTCTAATTTGCATGAGATGGTGCTTTCATCTCCTTCTCTTACACCCTAAGCTGACACATGACGTTTCTAGATATTGTGTGGGGGTGTTGGATGGTATAGCTTATGTAATTTTATGAAGTGTTGGATAGTATATAAGGTGTGTGAGAGCATGTTTGTGAGATTTGATCTCCTCTTACACTCTTAAAAAGCTAGCACAGGTAGTTTGGGGATAGTTTGTGTAAGGGGTGTTGAATGGTATATTTGGTGTGGTGGATGGTATTTTTTGTGGTGTGATGGATAGTATGTTTATGAAATTGCATCTCCTTCTCGTATATTATAAGTTAACGGAAGGTGTTTTGAGATAGTCTGTGTAAGCGGTGTTGAATGGTATTGGGATGTTAGATGGTTTAGGTGGTGTGATGGATAGTATTTTATGGTGTGATGGATAGTTTGTTTTGTTTGATTTCATCTCCTTCTTATACACTCTAAGATAATACTAGACGTTTTGGGACAGTCTGTGGGTGCAACGGGTGTTTGATGGTATAGGTTGTGTGTGAGACTATTTTTGTGACGTGATGGATAGTAGGTTTCTCTGCTTTCATAACCTTATCTTATACTCCAAGCTAAACAAGATATTTTTGGATAGTGTGTGTAAGGGGTGTTGAATTGTATAGGTGATGTTTTGGAAATTATGTTTGTGAGTTTTCTTCTTCTCTTAGTATTCTAAGCTAACACAGGACTCTTGTGTTAGTGCGTGTATGGGGCGTTCAAAACACTCTCTTACACTCTAAGCTAACACAGAACGTTGTTGGATTGTGTGTGAAGTGATCTAATGTATAGATGGCGTAATGGATAGTATATTTATGGGGTGTTGAATGGTATATAAGGTGCATGAGAGTATATTTGTAAGATTTTATCTCCTCTTACACTCTAAACTAACACAGGGAGCTTTGGGATGGTGTGTGTAAGGTGTGTTGAATGGTATGGGAATTTTGGATGGTATATGTGGTGTGATGGATAGTATGTTTTGTTTGCTTTCATCTCCTTCTCTTACATTATTGATAGTGCGTGTATGAGGTATTAGATGTATATAAGGTGCGTGATTGTAAGTTTGTGATATTGCATCCCCATCTCGTACACTCTAAGCCTACACAGGACGTTTTGGATAGTGTGTGTGGGATGTTGTATAGTAAAGAAGGTGTGTGATTGTGTGTTGGATTTCATTTACCTCTCTTACATTCTAAGCTAACACAAAGCGTTATGAATAGCATGTGTGGGGGGATGTTGGATGGCATGGGTGGTGTGTGATTGTATATTTGTGAGATTCATCTCCTTCTCTTAGATTCTAAGCTAGCACAAGGTGTTTTGGAAAGAGTGTATAATGGGATGTTGGATGGTGTATAAGGTATGGGATAGCATTTTTGTTGGATTTCATCATCTTCACTCATACTCTTAAGCTAATGCAAGATGTTTAGTGTGTCAAATCTGACCATTGAAACTTAAAACCCTTTACCATGACCCTTCCACTTTGACCATATAAAACCTTTTTGAGACCATATAGCCCACAGCATATTAACTTTATGGTCTGTTGAACATAAAATCTCCCTCACTTACCATGCCTAGCCCGTATTGAGGTCAACTCAAACACTGGTATTAAGTCACCACACAGTTGAGGTTAGTGTTACGTATATGTAATTAAACTGCTTGTGTGGTAGTTTTAAAATTCTTTTTTATTTTATTTTTGTTTCATTACATTATATTGTAATGATTATTGAAAGGATTCGAAATTCTTTTTCAGTAATTCGATATTTTCTTTTACTAAATGTTGTTTATCTAAGACGTAAAACGTGTTACATGAGAATTATTTTTAGTTAACCTAGTTCGTCTTGGGCTGGCAAGAATGTAAACAGGCAGTTAAAATGATTGGTCAGTATCAGGGCCATACTTTCCTTGCGTGATCACCATGTGTAAACAACGTTTTTATATTATTCGTTCTTAAGTGGTGATACACTGGCGTACGTGATGGATTTCTTGTAGTAAGAGACCACATGACCCATCTAGCGAGACTTGAAATGATGTTTTTGGGGTTTAAATACGCATTTCCTTATATTCTTCTGGCAGAGTCGTTTTAACATCTTGAAGGAACAAGGTGTTATTTTTATTTGTTGCCAGATTGTTTGTTTTTCATCTGATTTTTGGATTTAATAATTTATTCTCCTGGAAACTCAACAAGTTGACTTTCTTAAAAAAAAAAAATTCTGAAAGATATTCATGGAAATTTATTCTGGAATTATTCGGAAACAAAAACTGTGATTCAATTGAGGAATTGTTGATATTCATCTGACGTCATCGCCTTCCATATTTGTATGTCGTCGAGATTCGAACCTGGATTCTAATAGAACTATTTAGTGATAGGACTTGTGTTTTTCATTCTTAGGATCAAATTTTGGATTATATTCACAAACTGTAAGTCCTATTTACCTATTTTTACATTGTTTTCTAGGAAAATAAGTTAATTTGTTAAAATATACAAAGCTTGTTGACTTCACTCTTTTCTTCTGTTACATTTATACGAGCCTACACGTAACATCAGCCACTTGTAACACTGCTACATATTTTGAGGCTCTAAATATAGACTTGGGTTTTTCTATAGGATTTCCCAAAAGTTGTAGCGTTAAATATATAGGTTTTCCATAGGATTTTCCAACAAGTCGAGGCTATAAATATATACTAGGTTTTTCCATAGGCTTTTCCAACAACAAGTTGAGGCTTTAAATATATACCAGGCCTTTCTCCATAGGAATTTCCCACAAGAGAAGAA
>JAECUM010013966.1:0-15964 GCA_016617855.1 Megalonaias nervosa
GTGTCAGGATAATGTGACTGGGTGGGACATCATGCTACATGTCTGCGGCATGATGCTCCAGTGCTAGACATCACTATAAACTGCCACACTGTTTCATCGTAGCGATATGACTGAAAAATTGTTAAAGCTACGTTAAAAATCATAATCACATCACATCACATTCCATCAACCCTTTTGAAAACAAGATTACAACATAAGTAGATTTCGTGTAATGACGAACCGAGCACAAAAGAGAATAGATACAAGAACTGAAGTCAATTTGTTCCAACATCTTTGTAAACTGATTATGTGGTGAATTAAATTTGTCAGAAAGAATAATTTATCTGAAGAGACCGCTTGAACATGCTTTGTCGTTCTAGACTTAACCCAATAGTTAGAAAAAGGAAATTTGCAATGATGTGGATTCGTTTGCAAATCGCTTAAAAATAAGACCGTGTAATGTTCTGTCTAAAATGAAATCATAAATTAACTTCCGTTAACTTCAGTGTGTGTGGCATATTTAGAATAGTTCTTTCGTTATGGCCTTATATTATACATGGAATGTTTAGTGACAGACCTGTGATGATTACTTTCCTGACAATCTTTTTCTATGTGTCAGTGTTTTTGGATTTTATGAGTTTGTTTCTAAAACTTGTATTGTCTGTGCCTCTGAGTACAGCTAATTATTGTATTGGCTTTTGAGACGACGCACCTATTTTCTTACACGCTATAGTTCTGTAATATACTTCTCACAAAACAATTCGATACTAACTTATACACATAATTTTTATGTCTGTGTAATTGTTCAATGCTACCAGGTCAATTATCGAAGTCTTCATTCTCTTTCGGATTCTACGTAATGTTTATTTATTTGAAGAGTATTAACTTTGTGTGTTTGAAAAAGGGGAAAATACAATATTTAACATACATCGCAAACTTTTTCAAAAGTCCCATCTAAGTATCTTAAGCTTCTGACACGGGAGTGGGTGATGGGGAACTTCACCGCTTACTACTCGTAGGGATAATCCCAATTTTGATAGCACATCTTTTTATACACTACGCGATGGGACAATGTCCTCACTTCGTGATCAAACTCTTAGCTCCAAAATTTAAATTTATTTACTTTATGCATAAGTCCTCCAAGAGACCGGATCCATCCCGGGTATTTCTGACTCTTCTGGGTTGTTTTTCGATCACATGGTCTTTTTGGCTCAGTTGTATTACCCTATATTTTATTTGTTTATTTTACAGTCAAGTGTGCATGAACTCTACAGAAGACCAGCTCCACTAAAGAGTATTTCTGAATGTTAGGTTGCTTCATGCGCCGTCATGACAACTTTTGATTTGGTATTTTTTCAAAAACCCTTTGATCGTGTTGTGTAATTTGATTGATCTTTATTTACTGGTCGAAGCCGCAGTAGCTCAGTCGGACTCGTGTTCTAAAGGTCGCAGGTTTGAAATTCACCTAAGTTTGTCCAGGTCAACTATCTCTGTGTACTTGCCAAAGGCACTTATTTCCCATTTTTTTCAACATAATTTTGGAAACGCTGTGTCAAAAGTGCCGTTAAAACCAACAAAATCAAATCAAATATGTTTCCGGATAGTTCTCTAGAAACTTGGGGAGGGTTTCAGTTTATAAAGCTTTTTACCTCCAGAGAGTTTCAAACTACGGACCTCTAATATTGATATGCGATACTTTAACTATGTGGATTGCTGATACGAAGATTTTCTCCAAACTAGACAGCAATAATGGTGATTGGCCAATACCCTTCGACGAGAACAGTCAGTTATTAAAAACACTCAGCAACACGGTTGTTTTTTATTGAGAATGCCTTTTGGTATTAAATCTTCCCACGAAATGTAAAAACGGATAGCAGTGTTCCGAGGATCTCTTTGGGACGAAGATTGGTCTATCTATCTATCATTGTTAAAGTTATCGTAGACATTGGAAAAAGTATTATTTTAGTGTGGTACTGTTTGCAAACTCGAGATGGTGATACAGACGGGAGAAGCAGAAGACATATTGCAAAGAAAAGAGACGTTGCGAGATAAATGCTATACACATAATGACACTAAACTGAAGTTCAAGGAATTGAATGATACAAAGCCTATAGTTCAGATTAAGCCAACCCGGAAAGGGAAGAGTCGAACAAGACGTCTAATAAACATAAAAAGCCTGCACGATTTAGATTTTTGCTATGGAAATTGAGTAAGTTTTCACAATTACATTGTTTTGTTTAAAACCGAGAAAAAATTAAAACACACACACACACACACACACACACACACATATATATATATATATATATATATATATAAAGAATACAAATCATATGTCGAATAACAGTCCTTTCATGTGCACTGGATCCAGTAAGGGATCACGTATGTCAGGGATTGATTAAGATAAATGCAATAAACTGACAACGAACAGTGCAAAACTAGTATCTAACTAGCCTGAGCGTTGTCGACTCTTAATGAGTCTTATTCAACGGCATATACAAAACATAGACAAGACAAACAAATAAAACAGAAAAACCGTAGTGTTTGCGAAACTTTACATGGCTATTTCTACAGGAATTAAGCGTCCAAATGTATTATGTTTCAGCTAGTTTATATCAGCAGCTGCAGATACTGGAAATTATTTATATTAACCTAGAAAAACCTATTAAAGCATTTAGTAGTATTTTATGACTAATGCTACATCAAAACGTCATATCTGTTATATTCCATTTCTCATATTTTATTAGCCTGTTCAGTGATAGCATCTGTATTGTAGACAAATAAAATTTTGGAACAATAAAATTTAGTGGAAATGCCAATGTATCACCCAATTATCTGATTTAATGTAAGGTGTTTGTGAATTTTTACACGGTGCGGAGTTTTACTTTCTAAATTGATTGTAACGTTTTCATTTCAACTAGGAATTATTTTAAATGGATATTACTTTGCGGAAGAATAACTTTCTCAAGTTTGGATATGTTACAGAATGGATTTAAAAAAAATAAATGAAGAAACTAATAACTGGTTGTGTGAATAATTTATAAAAGCATAGTCGTTTTTTGCGATTTCTGGTCCTTAGCAGCAGGCAGGGTGAACAGACCACTCTTATAATTAAGCCAAATTTTAGTGATAATTGAGGCAAGTGGTCTGTTCGACTGCCATACCGCGAAATCATTTGTCTTAATCATCAGGCAAACATATTCATTACCAAATGTCTGTCCACCCCCCCCCTTGCTGCGGTGGACCCTACAAATTGGTTTCGAGCAAATTTTGCATTATGATTAAGACAAATGTGTAGGGTTCGACTGCCATACCGCGCATATCATATTCCCCTTCTTGTCTGCTGTTATCTTACACACATATGTGGTCATTCACCCTTCCTGCTGCTATAATTAAATAGTCAGTATAAATATTATTAATATGGTTGTCATCGGAGAACCTCATTCTGCTAGATTAGCACGAGAAAGACTAGAAGCAATTAGAAAATATTTACCTGTTCGTGATGCTGTCAAGCAACAATTACAACAACGACAAGAATCTCATGTTGAATTTGAGGAGGATACAAAACAATTATTTAAACCTATCACTGAGACCACTAAAGGTATTCAACCTGTGTTAGAGAAAACCGCTGAAGAAACTGGAAAAATAGCAAAAAGAACAAAACAAACAAAAAAGATTCTTAGAGAACTTCCAGCCGAAATATCTGCTGCGATGCCAGTTCCGGAAATACCTGAGGATGCAGACCAGGCAGAAGAAGGTGCTGAAGCACTAGCACCTGAACCAAAATCAACAATTAAATTGATAGATAAATTTAATAAAAATACTGTTAAGGTAATTAATGAACTTAAAATAAATCAATTAGCTAAATTTGCTGTAAATGGTTTTAGTCGAAGAGATAAATTAATGAAATCTGAATACACTAAAGATATTAAAACCCGTGAACAATGGCAAAAATCATTATATCGCATAAAAATGAATGTTGAACAAACTAGAGCTGATGATCCACTATATCAGGATTATGTTAGTGAAATTAATAAATTAATCAAATTAGAAAAGGAGAAAAAACAGAGTAAACAACCTTCAAAACAAACAGCACCAAAATCACAAATACCAGTTCTATCTCCTACATCAAAGAAAACAACATCATCGAAACCAAGTGAAGAGGAAGAAGAAGAATTTCAAGACGCTCCCGGTGTAATTGGAAGTGGTTTAGGAAGTGGTCTTATTACTTGTCCCAATAATATCCTTGCTGATGTTGATCGATTAGAAATTCTCATCGGAGGAAAACGAGCTGGTAATAATTCCCCAGAAATCATTAATGAAGCAGCTGATATTTGCAGACGATTATTTACCGGTGGTATCATGGACGTTGATGTTTATCAGTCTCTTATTAATGAAATTGCCGATGACTACTACAGCGACTGAGTATGTAATTAAATACAATTACTATAATAAAATGATCGTACATAGTACTCAACGTGGACCAACTATGGTCAGGGTGATAAATTCACGATTACCAGTATATAAAACGACATACGGAAATGGACTAGGTGATGTTGTTCAGGGTCTATTTAGAAGGATAGCCCCAAAAGCAATACCGATTGCAAAGCAACTGGGAATGAAAGCTATTGATGTTGTTCGTGAAAAAGGTATTGGTGCTGTTGGTAATGTTGCTGGTAAAGCATTTTCAGCGATTAAAGATAGATTAACACGATTAATACGCAGACCTGTGGTCCGACCTCAACCAGTAAAATTACCTAGTACAGAAGTAATGCCTGCAAATGTCAGTAAAATAATAAATCAAGTTGCTAATCAAAAACTAGCAGAGTTGGCTGATGTACCAATGTCAGAAAAAGAAAAAAATATAACCTCTAGTCTGATAGCAGGAAGTGGTCTCACTTCCCGAAGTGGTCTCACTTCCCGAAGTAATCTTCGTTTTAGACGATAATAAATATAATAAAGATGTTCAAACGTATATCTGATCCCGCATTTGACATGGACGCACCAGTACTTAAAGATGAGTCTGTGCGTGATTATCAATTTTATTCTTACGACGCACGAATTCCAGATCAACGTGGACGAATTGAACTACAGGTTCAGGATACAAGTAGATATTTCTTACCCGCTGAAGCATTTATTGAAGTCGAAGGTGAAATTTTAAATATTGCTAATCCTGCAGCACCAGTAGCATATGGAGACGATGTTAGGGTTGGTTTTGTTAATAATGGTATTATGGCATTATTTGACAGTGCAACGTACATGATTGACGGAAAAATATTGAATCTATTCAGAAGGACGTCGACGTTGCAACAACAATACTTGGTCTTGCAAGATATAGTGATGATTATTCAAGATCAGCTGGTCCATCAATGATGTTTGCAAAGGATACAACTAATTCTCCAGAGTATCAACAATATGAAATAGGACAACCAAGAAATTTTGCTAGAAACGCCAATGCGGATGTACAAAGTATGATTATTAATGTAGATCCAGATTTCAACTTAGGATTTAGATCACGTCAGCAATGTTGCGTGGTGGAAGAAGAGCATTTTCATGTGTGATTCCACTATCACATATATTTGGATTTTGTAGAAATGTCAGAAAAGTCATTTTCGGATCTAAGCATACAGTTGTACTTGTACGAAAAGCAACCGACAATGATGCATTATGGAGACTCGCTGGTGATCCTGGCAAAGTAATTCTGACAAAACTTTCATTGTGGATGCCGGTGATGACCCCATCAATAACTGAAGAAGATCGTCTACTTTCTTTTATGAATCAAGGTGGTAAATCAGCATTATCGTGGTTAACAATGACCACAGATGTTGTTCAGAGTAATATTAATGGTTTATTTACGTGGCAAATAGCATCACAACAAGGTGTTTCTGCACCACGACATATATTTATTGCATTTCAAGATGCTGCACGGGTGGATGATCAAACACGTAGTATTATGATATTTGATAATCTTGGTGTTTCCGAAGTTTCTCTAAGAATAAATGGACATCAAGAACCATCCGAAGATATTTTACTGAATTTCGATCAAAATCATGTAGCACGTGTATATCACCGTCTAATGACGTTCATGGGACGTGATCAAAATGTTGATACTGGTTTACAAATATCACAATTGGATTTTACAACCTTATACCCAATTTATTATTTTTCGCTCGAACATTTAGATTTAACCAGACAATCTGTAGTCGATATACATTTTCGAGCTCGTGTGACAATAGGAACTATTGCCAATTACAGGGCAATTGCTGTCATACTCAGCGATAAATCGATGTTACTTGAAGGTGCTGGTGGACGAATGAGAGTCGTTGATGCTCCAGTAGAAAACATGTAATTAGATTATTTATAAATATTATAATGTCGTATAATAATGTTAGTGTTAGTCTGACTCCTGGTCAGATTAAAAAGATACAATCAGCATCAAAAAATAATTGCGGATTAAAAATATTGCTAAAGAAAGATCAGATGAGCGGCTCAAATAAATTATCTCTTACAGAACGTCAACTCGGGTATTTCAATGAAGCAAAAAAATCAAATAAAGGTATAAAACTTAATCTTTCTGCGGGTGCCATTAAAGATATAATTAAGACGGGTGGTATATTTCCACTTCTTGCTGCTATACCAGCATTAATTGCCGCTGCAGCCCCAGCTGTTGCAAAAGCAGCTGCATTAGGTGCTGTTGGAACTGCTGCTGGAATGGCATTAAAGAAAGCAACCGGACAGGGAATCAAAAAAAAGGGAAGGGGTCTAAGATTGCCAGGGACTCCACATTCTGGTACGGAAAAGGCCTAAGATTACCAGGGACAGTTTACTAATATCTCCTATGTCCAATTTTGATTTACTAGATGCTGCTAAAAAATTAAAAATAAAAAATTTTAGAGGAGTTTTCATGCGCGATCAATTACCAAAACAACCAAACAATATTGAAACAGGTATTATTAATCTCGATAAAAATTCTGGTCCAGGCACGCATTGGGTCGGATATGCAATTGATCCACGTGGAATTATTTATTTTGATTCATATGGACTAGCTCCACCAAAAGAATTCTTAAAGTATATTAGTTGTTATCAAAGTATTCCAATATGGTATTCAACATTACCTACACAAATATTAACCGATCCACCAATATGTGGTCGAGAAGTACTTAATGTACTTGATGCTATATCAAAATCAACAAAACCACCCCACAAAGTTGTACATGAATATACTACGACGTCGTATTTAAACAGACATTAGTAAATATAATGGTGGATATTTATGGAAGATCTTCCCGTAGAGGTCATCAGCAAGCTGATTTATCTAAGTATGCAACTCTCGATCAGCTCAGAAATGAGATTGATGATTTATTAAATCTCGCAAGTGTGGATCAAAATGAAGTAGTTGTTTTTCAGGATAAACAAGGACGATTAAAAACAAGTAATATACAACTACCAGATGTTCTTATAAGAATTCCAACTGCGGCCGTAGATAATATAGTTACTTTCTCTGATCAGGGTAAAATACAAGATTCTGGTACATCACTCAGTAATTATATTAAGAAATCCGGCGATGTATTTACGGGAGATATTAATATGAACCAAAATAAAATCACCGACATTGGAAATCCAACCGCAGATGCAGACGCCGCAACAAAGAAATATGTCGACGATCAAGAATCTAAATATGTACTGACCAACCGCGGTATAATGCATGCATCTCTCGATATGAATAACAACAGCATTACTAATCTCAGAAGACCAGAGACAGATTTTGATGCAGTTAATAAAAAATACGTTGATGATAAGGAAATTCCAATCAATAATGAAATAACAGAATTCAAAAATGAATTTCTTAGTCACGTGAATATGTTTTTAACTTTTCACAGAAACATAAACAAACTTAAAAATGATTTTTTTGGAAACCCATCAAAGGTTGATATAAAACTTGATGATATTAATAAAAAATTAATTGATATAGAAGCAAAACTTTATTTTACAAATGAGGAAGTAAAAAGATTAGAAGGTGATATTGCCAGTAGAATACCTAATATTGTTCAAAAAACTAATCTGATTAAAATTCCACACGGACAAATTAAAAATATCGTATACACAGTAGCATCAGGATCATCAACATGGACACCACAAAATAATACTATCAAATATACCGCAGAAATTACTGGTATTTACAGGCTGTCCGTATTTAGTGATGAAAGATTTGCTATAATTAACAGATATATATTGCATCATTCAACTGATTCTCTCTCTGGAGTTGTATCTATATTGTTAAGTAAAGATGTTGAAGAAACATTTATACTGAGAATATTTAATCAAAAAATAAACTCAGTGCCTTATTGGTGGCATTTGGAATTTGTGGCTGAAACACCGCAATTAATCACTTAATATAATAATAATGGATCAACCTCAGTCTCGCATTGACGTTCAACTTTACAGATGCAATCAAGTATGTGAACGTCTGACTAAACTAAATAATTTTATCGACTATTATAACACGAAAATAAAAAAATACAAAAGACGTATAGTTGTTATCGATGTAGTTGTTTACTCGGTTTCTGCTGTTATTACTGGAACAGGATTATTATTATCAACATTGACGATGACAGCACCTACTATTATAACCATTATTGTTTCAGCATCAACAACTATTGCTGGTGCTCTAGGTATTATAACCAAAAAGATACATACTTGTACAAATGCTAAATTGCACGATTATATGATTAAATTACACACAGTGGTAGAGGCATGTTCTAAATTATCTTTATATATTTCTTCGTTTGTCAGTGATGGTGAAATATCTGATACTGAATTCGCGATGATGATGAAAACTTATGATGATGCTTTTAAAGTGATCGCAAATGATTTTAATGAATTAAATAACAACAATAATAATAATGACAGACAGGGAATTACTTCAGCAGATTGTCACTAATACAACTCCGTCAAAAACTACTATGATATCGTTAAGTTCGACCAATCCTGAGTTTAGTGTCAATTTTCCAACCGCAATTCCTGCAAAAGAAATAGCATTAGCACAATTGCGAGTTTATTATAGTTGGCCCAATATTAGATCAAAACCATTTGGTGGACTACAGCCAAATAATTCATTAATATTTGCTAATAAGAATAAATCTGATGGAACTCCTGATTGGCAAATAGTTTCTATTCCAACGGGCAGTTATCAAATAGAGCAGATTAATGATGAGTTCCAACGCAGAATTAAATCTACTACAGGAAAAGAATCCAAAATAGCAATTACTGTCTACGAACCAACACTATCTGCGATTATTGAAATAAATTCTCCCGATTACTCCGTAGATATTTATCAAAGTTCGATTAGATCAGTATTAGGTTGGCCTGAATATCCACCGGTTTATCAAGCACCACCAGAACCACAGAGATCTGATTTTGTCATAGATGTTAAAAAATTTATAAAACCTCCAGAATATAGAACAGAAAAAAATACTTACCCATGGCGACGATATTTTGGTGATGGGGTAATACATTATATAGATAAAAAAGAAGACTATTTTACAAAAATAGTTGATGGTAAAAAAGGTAAAATAATAGTACTTGATGTTGATGAAATAAATTCATATGCTAATACAATTAAGTCTGAACACGGACGTGTACTTAATTATCTAAGAAATTTATTTTCCAGCATTAGCACTTCCTACAACGATGACTTAAAAAATCAAATAATTGAAATAATACAACATTTGAATCAAGTTGCTTCAGACCTAGATTTCATGAATGATATTATTGTTAACAGAGAAAAAAGATTAGTGGGCATATTAGCAGATAGACGATATAAAGAGTTATATATAGTTGATGAAGACGGTGCACCTCGAAGTGTTAGACTAAATCTTCTGTTTACAATAGTATTTCTAAAACATTTCGGAATTACGCGAGAACAACTATCAACATTTATAATTCCTGGATTTAAATCTGAAGAGCTAAAGAAATCAGTTAATGATCTTATTGATGAACAATTTAAAAGAATATGTGATTCATGGAAAAAAATAATACCTACACCAACTATTCTTAAATATAATAATGATCCACACGGTGGTGGTCGACATATCTCACCTGGTATTGTTAATATAACAACAACAATTGCAGTCAATCTGGTATGTGACGTAATTGATGACAGTTATCAAGTAGATCTTTCAAAATCTAATCACCGCAGTGGCACTGCGGAACAGGGGTATATACTATATTCATTTAGCCCTAAAGACCCCCCCGGTTGGTTAATTGTGTCTGAACCAATTAACCCAATTTATTTACGAGTTCATAATCCATTTCTGACAAGAATAAATTTCAAACTCACTGACCAGGCAGGAAATATTTTGGATCTAAGACAAGAATCTCTTAATATTAATTTGTATATACGCTCGTAGAACGTCTGATTAAATATTTCCTAATATAATAAGGGAAAAAATAATTGCTGATTCTGGCAGAAATCTGAAAATATTATTATTTTATTATTTTTTTCTGCTAGATTTCTGAAATCTATGAAAAATCTGTTAGATTTTCTGAAATTATTATTATTTTTCTGTGGAAATCTGTGAAAAATCTGTAAATATTATTATTTTATTATTTTTTCTGTGAAAATTCATCAGAAATTGAAATCCACCGGGTATAATTACCTGACTAAATTATAAAATTCATCAGAAATTGAAATCCACCGGGTATAATTACCTGACTAAATTATAAAATTCATCAGAAATTGAAATCTGCCGGGTATAATTACCCGACTGATTAACAAAATCTGTGGAAAATCTAACAGATTTTCTGAAAACTGTCAGAAAATATTATTATTATTATTATTATTATCTATAATATTTGTAAATGAGGCCTGACAAAATCATGAAATCTGTGGAAAATCCGTTAGATTTTCAGAAATTATTATTAATATTATTATTTGTGGAAAATCTATTAGATTTTCTGAAATCTGAAATCTGTTAGAAATTATTATTTTATTATTTTTTCTGTGGAAAATCTATTAGATTTTCTGAAATCTGCCATCTGAAATCTGAAATCTGTTATAAATTATTATTAATATTATTAATTTCTGTAGAAAATCTGCTAGATTTCTGAAATCTGACAGAAAATTAAAATTTATTGGGTATAATTGTTGCAACTATGATACTGACGACCGTGGTTCGATTCCTATGGCTGACGAATACAGTGTCTGATTACACCATCTCGGGATGCTTCATAATTTTTTATTATTGGATGTTTCACAAATTCGTTTTGCTCCATTTATATAATAATATTATTTGTCTAAATCATTATTTTGAAATCTGACCAGATAATCCTCCTCTGTCTTTATAGGAGAGTCAGTATTATTTTTTTTGTCATAATATCGTTTTAATTCCCTGTATTTTTTTCCGCCACATTTTAGACACAATTGAGTTTTTCCTCTGACTCCAACACCACACGGTATTGGTCCTGTGCTTCCATTTTTGATACTCTGTGCATGATATCCGCAGTATTTGTTCACACACGGTTTATTACAAAGAGAAGTATATCCAATTCTGAGCCAAACACATTTGTTCTTTGTTTCAATCATTATATATATTAAAATTTTAATTTAAATACTTGTCTTAATTATATGGAGGAATTATCGGCAATTGAACCTCAGATATCCAGATTTGATCTTGACAGACTATCAGAATATAAATTTAGTACTTTGATGCAAGATCTGGCATTAACGGATGAGGATATAATCGAACGTATTCGTGAAGCAAAAAATGAATTTCGTGACAATGGTGCTGCTCATGTATGGTCAACATTCAGAGTCGGAAATGTTACTAATATGATGAATGACAAACGAGGAAAGGTAATTATTAATCACCTTGATGATCAAAAATATTTTATTTTAATAAAATTTATTGTAAATACAAAAGAAGATATTTGGATTATTCGTGACAAACGCGATCCAGTACACATACAATCAGGAAATAATACTGTTCTCTTAAATAATAAATCTAAACCCGGAATACTAACAGGTGTTGACAAATTATATTATATACAGAGTTATCCAGCAACTGCAGTTGTATATGGAATATTTCCGTTGAATAATAAACCTGATGTCGGGGATCTAAAACCTATGAAATTGTCAGAATCAAGAATAAACTGTGTAGCTGAACGAGTTACAGAACATTTTACAAATGCGATACGTGGTAATGGTTTAACAGATTTACGACGTAAAAAAATAAATACTTGGGCAGAATCAGTTAAAGATACCGGAGCATCTATCAAAGATGTCGCTGAACTAGAAAAGAAATTGAAATTCCCAATAACAGTAAAAACGCTGACAGGAGAGATTTTATATAAATCGAAATATGAATCAAGGAGCTCCAATAGATATTATTGATCACAATTCGCACGCATGGACCTCAGCAGTAACAATATTTCCACGAGATAGAGCGGTTAAATTTTATGATGGTCATATATTTGATTTTATCAGAAATATCAGTAAAAGTGATCCTGTGTCTGTTTGGTTATTTCAGAGTTCGGAATATGATCATTACGATCAATTTGTACGGCCTAATGGTGATATTTACCGTACAGAATCTCTTAATGTAGAAATGGAAAATCTTGCGCTGAAATATACTTCAGACGATGTCAAAATTAGACAATTATTAAATAATTGTTTTACAGTTCCATCCGTAGCAGCTCATTTTGCTCAGGAGAAAAATTTATGGAAACCAACACGATCGGAATTTCTTGAGGATATTCATAAAAGTTGCGTAGAATATGGACACGGAGGATTATGGAATACTAAATACAACTATAGTGACATTATATCCGTCGATATGGTGGCATGTTATCCTGGAAGTTTTCTTGGATACGGAGAATGTTCTAAATACTTTAAGAGATTCGGACATCCATCACACGAAATAACCAGGGTTGCAATAAACGGACATTTACCAGATTTTGATTTAACAGGATTTGCTCATGTAGAATCATTCAAATTTGCAGAAAATCTCCATCCGATTACTTATACTTGGTTTGGAAGACATTTTTCAGAAAAATGTTGGGTTCCAATAGTACTATTGCGATATATACTTGATGTTGGAATTTTAATATCTTTACAGGTGAGTGAGGCCATTATATCATATAGTCCACAGAAACAAATTTGGTTACCAGAACCAAATAGATTTAATACTGATGATGCCAGGAAAGAATTCCCTAATCTTAATGAAGATGATATTATTAAAATTACTAATAATATACGTAAATGCAGAGACGAACATGATGAAAAACTTGCAAAAGATCTTGGTAGAAAGATAATTGGTAAATTTACTCAAGGAGGAGCCTATGATCATAAAAGACACTGTACAAGATTAATTATGGACGATGCTGAACTCGATTTTATAATTGCTGATACAACAGAAAAAAACATATTTATAAATCGGAGTAATGCTTATTTGTCAGACGGAACCAAACTAGGTACAATTGTGAGTTATCTTGATGGTGACTCACCGCAGTTTACTCATTTAAGATCATCTATGTTGGCATATGTTTCTATAAATCTACTGTCTATGATAAATAGATTTCCTCGTGATGCTGTCAGAGTAGCAACGGATTCGTTTTATATAAATAAAAAATATACGGATTTATTAAAGCCACTACTTGGTAATGGTGAATGGGGATCATGGAGAATAAAACAAGAAAATATATTTAGTTATTCTGAATCTGCCGACGTTGAAATTAAGGAAATGTATCACAAAAATAATAAACTATCAAAATCATCAGCACCATCTGTATATGATCCTATATCTAGACATAAAACTGTTTATCTTAATGGATGCGGTGGTTCAGGTAAAACAACACGTGTGATTAAATTATTCATGAATAATAATTCGGATATAATTGTTTTGACACCGACACATAAATTAGTCAGAGAAATAAAAGAACGAGGAGTAAAATCGTGTACTTATCATAGTTTCTTTAGATGGTGTGGAGACCCATGGACTCCTGAGAGAATGGGTGAAAAATATATACATAAAATTATCATTTGGGACGAGATATGCACGGTGCCGTTAGAAATATTAAAAACATTTCTTGAATGGTTATTGACGAAAAATACTGCTGTGATAATGTGCGGTGATCATGGTTAACCACCACCCTTTGTTGGACAGTCTCCACATGAATGGCTGAAGAATAATGTAGATTATTATCAAGAAATAAATGATGATCATAGAGCTATTGATGAACCGTTGAAGGAATTTAAAAGACTAATCAGACTACAACCAGACAGAGTACAATGTGAAATAATGCGCGGAGTAATTCCAGAGACTTCTATGAGTGATTTTCTAAATTTATGGAATCCCACTGATTTAATAGTTGCAAGTAGAAAGATTGTTCGTGATGAACTACAGAATAAATTATTTATGTTACATAAAGAAAAGTTTTCAGATCTACCTGTACCTTTGTGTTATCGCCCAGCAGATACTAGACGACAGAATATTGATGTTGAAATTCCTGGTGGAGATACTGAAAATGTCCGAGTACAGAATCTTGTCTTGAATGATATTGTTTTAGTCGATATTAATGTCGTTTAGAATGCGCTGAATATGAATAAATCACCGTGGACATTAGGATATGCTATAACAATCCATTCTTCACAGGGGTTAACTATTTCTGATACAAATATTTGGATTATAGATGATCGGATCGAATGGTCGAATTTAGTCTATCTCGCAGTTTCTAGAGTCAGAAGAATATCTCAACTACATAGGGTTATTATTAATTTCATAGAAAATAATGATCAGACTGTTAATGATGACGTAATAAGAAAAAAATTATCTGGTTATAAGCAGTGTGACAAAAAAAATAATCGTGATTTTGATATTAATGTTGAATTTATTATAAAACTAAAACAACTACAGAATAATAATTGTGCAAGTTGCAACTGTAATATGCTGTGGCAATATTCGAATAATAATCCAAGACAATTTACTGTAGACAGAATTAATAATGATCTTGGTCATACACGTGATAATGTGATGCTGACCTGTCTCGAGTGTAATCGACGTCGGGGCGCTGCACGCCCTGGTTCTGGTTATGTAATTGTATGTGGTAGTAATTGTGTGTCTTCAGGGATTACCTGTAATTGTTCACATACAAATCCACGTTGAGGTGCGGTAGAATCTAATCTGTAAATTGGAGGTCTACCAGTGGATCTAACCACACTAGAAATTGTATGTGTAGTCACGCTCCAGATAGGATCGGTTGTTCTTTTTTTACCACCTTCAAGTTCACCAGGTTCGTATAAATATCTTACAATTACATTACCTAATACTGGTTGAGATTGTTGTCTGTCATTAATACGGGGTATATATTTTTTTGTGATCGCAATAGAAGGTTTCATGGAAGTTGAATGAGTAATTTCATTATTTAATGCAGATATCACACTTGGTAACCTCGCAACCCATTCACGAGATCTCTCACCGGATTTAAAGTCAGTAGATATTTCTTTTGCATATTGGTATCCAAATAACCGCTCGGCAAGTGTTCGATTAAATCGTTCAACAATTGCCTGATCACGATTAATTTCAGTATGTCCTCGTCTGATTTTAACGTTATATTTCTTCATCAACAATAATACTGCACCAAGAAATTCTTTGCCCGGATCAACCTGTAATAATTGTGGCCATCTCAAAGGTCCTCGATGATAAATTCGCTCAAACGCAGATGCAACTTCGGATGCTGTCTTTGTTGATAATGGTTCAGCATCTTTATATTTACTTGCAACATCAACGACAGTTAATGCGTATTTGTATGTGCGTGATTTTCGTCCACGTGTTTTAACAGTATCATGTGGTAAAAACAAAATATCTGCTTGATGAACCTCGTTAGGGACACTGACATCAAAATGTGAATATTGAATATTTTTAGGTGGTGGTAGATAAATTTGCCATATTGCCTGTCGTGCTAACCACGCTGCAGCAACAGAACGTGA
>JAECUM010013967.1:0-56747 GCA_016617855.1 Megalonaias nervosa
AATATCATGTTATATTATGATGTAAAACGTACAGTATCATATTATATTATGATGTAAAACGTATAATATCATATTGTATTGTGATGTAAAACGTACAGTATCATATTGTATTATGATGTAAAACGTACAGTATCATATTGTATTATGATGTAAAACGTACAGCATCATATTATATTATGATGTAAAACGTATAATATCATATTGTATTATGATGTAAAACATACAGTATCATATTATATTATGATGTAAAACGTATAATATCATATTGTATTATGATGTAAAACATACAGTATCATATTTATTGTGATGTAAAACGTACAGTATCATATTATATTATGATGTAAAACATACAGTATCATATTATATTGTGATGTAAAACGTATAATATCATATTGTATTATGATGTAAAACATACAGTATCATATTATATTATGATGTAAAACGTACAGTATCATATTATATTATGATGTAAAACATACAGCATCATATTGTATTATGATGCAAACCGTACAGACCATCATATTATGGTGTAAAACGTACAGTATCATATTGTGTTATGATGTAAAACGTGAACTATCATTTTGTATTAATATGTAAAACGTACAATACCATCATAATATGGTGTAAAACGTACAGTATCATATTGTATTGTTATGTAAAACGTACATTATCATATATTACCAAAATGTAAAACGTACATTAACATATTGTTGCAGTAGAACGATGTTACACTTTTATTAAATCCTATTTTGATTTTATTCTTGCGGTAAAACCAGTATCATTAACTCAAAACATGGACCTTCTCTGCATGAACCAACAAGTTATTACCTTTTCGGGACAATTTGGACATGCACTCAACCACAGCTTCGTAGTGTACATTCACAGCAGTAACATTTCAGATATCTTCCTTTATCTTTTTTAAATTGGATATCTAAAGCAACCAAAGTGGCAATTTTGTTTACAAATACGAACAGTCTATCAACATTATTTCCTTCCCTCTCGTTTTCATGGCAAAGCCCTTAACTTGAAAGCAATGCAGAAACATTGGTGATGACTTGTGACCAAAAGGCCTGACGCTGTGATGATGACTTTTTGACCAAAAGGGCTGACGCTGTGATGATGACTTTTGACCAGAAAGCCTGAGACTGTGATGACATTTGACCAAAAGGTTTACGCTGTGATGATGACTTCTGACCAAAAGTGCTAACACTGTATGTACGTACGTGTTGGAAGGGTGTGTGTGTGATAAATGAATGCACGTGGTCAATAATTAATTATAAACAATAAAATAGAGTTTCATTGTTACAACTTAATTGCATTATTTGATAGTTTTATTTTTTAGCTGTTAAGCTAACAGCACTTGCTTCCTCTAATTTGTAGGGAGTTGGGGTTTTATTTTTGTTTCTTTTGACATGTCTGTAAATATTATCACAGATTTGACTGGTGAAAAATATATTCAAAAAATTTTAGAAAGAAAGAACAGATTAAAATGTCAAGTCTGATATTTATAGACAGATTTATGCAGAATCAAACTAGACCAAATGACATACACGAACTAAATATGTCTTCATCTCTTTCCAATCATCTGCATATAGGAGCGTTATACGAGAGAGAGAGAGAGAGAGAGAGAGAGAGAGAGAGAGAGAGAGAGAGAGAGAGAACATTGTCGCTATCATTGCTGTCGACAAAAGTAATAAGGTTTAAGGATGATTCCAGCAGACAAAGGCAGTTAGATTGCAAGCAGGGCGAAAATCAACATAACAATGAAACATTAAATGGGGAAGGGGTAGATGGTAATGTTGGTTTTTGTGTTGGCACAGGTAGTAATGTTGGTTTTTGTGTTGGCATAAACGGTCATGTTGGTTTTTGTGTTGGCATAGGTGGTAATGTTGGTTTTTGTGTTGGCATTGAGAGAGTAGATCACCTCGACTGCATTATAGAGAATCATTAATAATTCCAGGCATTTGAAAAAAATCGATCGATAGATTAAAACTTTTGTTTGTTTGGTCTTCTCATTTTACTGACTGATACGTCTCCAAGATACTTCCTCCATAATTGTTTCATTTTTTCCTTTCTTTTCTTATCATAAATTTCACCATTCTTCAAAAATATAACTCAAGTTTGGAAGGAAGAACATGGTTAATTTAAAACGCTACCTGATATAAACCGTTCTTTGAAATAATTAAGATGTTAGGTTTAAACGACGTTGAAATATTCAGTTTAGAATTAATAGGTGCCACTCTTAATTCCGTTAACAAAGTCGCTCGTAATTCCTTTCTTTTTCGGGACTGTTGATCCCAAGGTAGTGATGTGATACATTCGCCATATCCCGTTAGTGAGATAGGACTAATCTAATAACAACAACATTCGCGCTTGGCGCTGAGAGGGACCGAAGAGAAAAGAAGAAGGATGCATTAGATAAAAACTAAGACTGGGGTGAATAGTGGTGATCAGCTGGGGCGCTGGATTGCTCTGAAGGAGGAACTTGGACAGAAGACAGTCCGACATAACGTGCTGTTAGCGTCTAATGTTCACAACGGTGACCTCATGAAATCTTGTGTTGCAGCTTCCGAAAGAAATCGGATCACCCACGCATGTTGTTGCGTACATACAAATGGCCCGATTTCTCAGTTCAAGCGAGACAATACATGACCAATAATGTGATGAAACCTTGATGTCTGGTTTTAATGGATCCCAACGATGTTTAGGACCAGTATCTTTCAAGATTCAGTATTATTCAGATATTTGGCACATGCGACCCTTCTCACGTAACTGTTTCATGCTATACGACACGTGTCTAAAAAAAAGTATCGCCTGTTAGGAACTACTTTGATTGTTAACAAACAATATACGCTTAACAAACATATACGCTCATGCAGCACACGCATTTTGAATTTCCTCCAGGTGCACTTTTATATTATTTCTGCTAATCAAAATTACATAGGTACCAAACATTGATCTACACAGCGAAAGTGTACTGTAGGCTAATTTCGAGTACATTTCCAACAGAAATCACATTCTCCTTACCGCACCCAACACATAATGAATGTGATATTACACAGAAAACAATATTTAATCCTTCGTCTTTCTGAGAATTTTCAATTAAAAGAATTCATATCATTCCCACAATGTTATTCCAATCAATAAACTACACTAAAGAATCGCATGTGTTGAATCAAACCTATTCCCTCTACATCGTACGTAGAAAAACAAAATTTAGTTGGATGGACAGAAAAACAAAATCCCTCTATTCCAGACCAAATGAAAAAGTTGTTTCAATGCGCATTAATTAACAATATGACTATAAATTTAAGTTTTAAGCAAACCTAAACGAGTTTTATTTTTTAAACGAACGCGCCACCAATTTCAAAGGTCGCTATGCGGTGCCATGTATGCATGGGTGTTGCTGCGTATTGTTTGAACCTTGAGCTGTGTATTTACTTTGGAATCCAGCATAAATTCAGTTATTTATTTCTTGTAGTGTGTTCTTTTTATTATTCAGCCTTACGTCGAAAAGCAAGATGAGAATATTATATAAAGGTTACAGCATTTAAACGGGAAAATATGAATTTTGTTTTAGTTATGTTGTACTCCAAACGTCGTTCAGTATTGCTCAGACAAACTCATTAATATTTTCCCATACAAATGTTGTAAGCTATAAGTACAGTTTATTCCCATTAGACGTCTTCAAACACATATTGGATTTTATTGTATGCTCAATTTTGTGTCCGTTAATTTTATATTGTCCGAATCGTGCAATATTTTACGATATTGCACACGTTCATATTGCACTCACGAGTACGACCCGTGTGCCCAATAGTAGCATAGTGTATTAGGAACTACTTTGTAAACAAATCATGTACACTCATGTTGCAGACGCTTTACGTTTTGGCTGATTAAATTTGTTTCTGAATGAACTAATTCAGCTGTTTCGTGGACTTCCACATACCAACTGCTTTGCAATATTCCGCGTTAACATTTTTGATACAAGGTTTCGGATTTAGGCTTGCAATAGACGTCAGACAGGTCATAACATTGCTGGGGTCCCTAAAAATAGCATGCACGTGACAAGGCATAGACGTGTTTTCTTTATCTGGTAATAAAAATGGAAAAAAATATACTTATAATATACAGTTTTAAATCCTGAATTTCCTCAGAATGAACTTTCTTAGTTCTGCAAATCCGAATTGCTTGAGCTATGTCATGGGTTCCAAAGCTTAATTACACGTTTCGAAATTGTACTGTAAGTTCGACTACATTCCAAGAACAAAAGCATCCTCCTTACTGCACTCAAAATGAAATGAACATTACATTCCATAGCGCCTTTTTAATAATTACAATTGAAAGAGTTCATATTTTTCCTACATTATGATTTCAAACATTCAATGACAGAACAGAAACACACATGCAAATGAGTAAACACGCTGCTCCCTCGCTGCACAAATCAGATGTTAATTCATGTAGAACT
Source organism: Megalonaias nervosa (assembly GCA_016617855.1). NCBI lineage: Eukaryota > Metazoa > Mollusca > Bivalvia > Unionida > Unionidae > Megalonaias > Megalonaias nervosa. The sequence goes on from JAECUM010013967.1 coordinate 4,469, forward strand.
GACACAGTATTGTTGACACGGATAAATCCAATCCATGGGAAGCATGGATCCGCGATCACGTCGCGCTCCCCGTCAATACTCAGCCAAGGCTCCGTCCAAGGCTGTGGAAACAAAGAATCCAACTTGCAAACCGAATTCAGCAATGAATCCCGGTTACTTGCCACTATCAAAAGCAGCCCACGACATGCCAGTTATAGCCCACCGTCATAATGTTGACATGATCTGTCTGCAGGAGACTCATGTAACAGACCAGGTGGCAGCACGATATACCATTGGAGGCTTTGACCTTATTTCATCAACAACTGACTCCAAATTCGGCCGTGCTACGTATGCACGCTGCGACATTACTGATGCCTCTCCAATTTCCTCTACCAGATTCTGCGATGTGGTCCAGGTTGGAGGGTACAAGATTGCTAATGTCTACAAACCGCCCAGTGCCCCCTGGGACAACAATATGCTTCCAAATCTCGAACACCCAGCCGTCTATATTGGCGACTTCAACAGTCATCGCCTTGACAGGGGCTACTCACACTCCGATGAAGACGGTGAACACTTGGCAGAGTGGGCAATGAACAATGACCTCCTTCCGACCCACGACTCTAAAACAACGTGGGACTTTTCACTCTGCAAGATGGCAAAAAGACTACTCACCGGACCTCCGCTGGGTCAGCTCCATTGGTGACCATTCTCAGCCAGTAAGCCAAACTGTTCTAGATGACTTCCCACCTAGTCAGCACAGACCAATACTTATCCATATTGGACTTCAGCTGCCGGCTATGCACAGCTCTTCACAGCTGCGCTGGAACTTCCGCATAGCAGACTGGACGAAGTACGCTGACATACTGGAACGTAGCATAGTCACCATACTATCTAGCTTCATCACAATCAAGGAATCCTACAACCGCTTCCAAAGAGCATATTCAAGGCGTCACTCAGTCTGTCCCTCGTGGTCGTCGTCCAGTCTATACACCCTGTTTGGATGAAGAATGTCAAGCTGTTGTCAAGGAATATGAAGCATCTGGAGACCCAAACATAGCAGATCACCTGATCGATTCCCTGGACACTGCCAGGTGCACTCTATGGGAGGAAACGACAGGATCACTCAACTTTACGCGCTCCAGCCGGAAATGCTGGAGCATGATTCGAAGACATGGCACCTCTCAGCAACCATCCGTTCAAGCTCACCCTGTTGTCCAGCCAAATGCTGTAGCTAGCCACTTATTACAAGTGGCCAAAGCACCCCTGGAGAACATCACCCACGTCAAGTACGAGATGAGTGGCGACAATACTGCAGTCGGAAGTCAGATGAACTAGATCAAACTACTCCAAAAGCATTTACAACAATGGAACTTGAAACGGCGCTATGCAGCATCAAATCAGGCAAAGCAGCAGGATATGACAACATCCTGCCTGAGTTCCTGAAGCATCTTGGCCCAAAGGCAAAAGAATGGCTTGCTGCTTTTTACACCAAGGTTGTTAGGGAAAAGTGCATGCCGACTTTGTGGCATCAGGCAAAGATTATTGCGATACTAAAGCCTGGCAAAGATCCCAACAATGCGGCAAGTTATCGGCCGATCTCCTTGCTTTCAGTCTGTTTTAAGGTACTGGAGTGCCTGATTCTCCAAAGAATTGGTCCTGACTTGGAGAATATCATAACTGTTGAGCAAACTGGCTGGCTCCACCTTGGGCACTAGTGATCAGATACTCAAGACATCAGCACTAGCCTTCTGTTATTCGACAGCCGAGTATTGCGCTCCTGTCTGGGCTCGATCATCCCATACTAAGCTATGTGATGTCTAGCTCAACAACAATGCGTAAAATCTCTGGAATACTAAATCCTACTCCTTTACCATGGTTGCCAGTACACAGCAATATTCCTCCTCCACATCTGCGTTGCCAGGAACCAACCACAAAAGTGTTGGTTAAGGTCTATGCCAGTGAGAAACTTCCACTGTACATGGACATCCAGCAGTCCGCTTGACTTCGAGACGTCCAGCCTGGTTAAGTCCGATGCCGGAGGATATGACAGCTATTTCAGCATGGAGCGTTGAGTGGTCTTCAACAGATGCTGTAAACCACTCCCTCGTAGCTGAGCCATCTGTATGCCCTCCTGGCTTCAACCTTCCACGTCATCTGTGGACCACACTGAACTACTTTCGGACAGGAGAGGGTCGTTGTGCAGTCAACCTTGTCCGATGGGGCCAGGCCACTAACTCTTCCTGTTGCTGTGGAGCTCTTCAGACCATGTCACACATTGTGAACAACTGTCCACTGACAAAGTTCCCCGGTGGACTGCAAGCTCTGCATGTTGCTGATGATGACGCTGTTCAACGGCTGAGCACGCACTGCACACGACAATAATAATAATCCAGTCCACAATCACGAAATTTAGTAGAATCGAAAAAGAAATACCAAACTCTATTCAGTCCAGACCAAATGAAAAAGTTGTTTCAATCGCATTAATTCATAATATGACTCTTAATTTCAATTTTAAGTAGACCAAAACGACAATTTCGTGATGTCGACCGCGCGACTAAGTCCAGATTTAGCTGGGCGGACTTATGTGCGCATTAATATTGTTGTTGTGTACTGATGAATCTGTGCTTGTGCATTTAGTTTCAAATGCAGTATAAATTCAGCTACTTTGTTTTTTGTAGTGTATTTTTGTTTATGTAATTAAGCCTTGGGTAGAATAAGAAAATGAGCATATAATAAAAAGTTTACTGCATTTGTATGGTAAAATATGAACTCCTTTTGTCAGATGGATATTCTGTACTCCCAAGATCGTGCAGTATATCTATCCGAAAAAAAAACTCGTTCATATTTTCCCACACAAATGCAGTAACCTATAAATCTTACGTACACGCAGGGCCTTATAAGTTTGTCTAGAAGTAGCACGACACCACGACATGACGTTATACAACACTTCACGTTATACTTTGTATTTAAGCGCGATTCAGTCTTAAAGCAAGATTTCCTTGTAAGAATATTTGTATTCACTTTCTTGAGAAAAACAACAATGTATATACAATTATTATTAACCAAGAAGTGGTATATAGTTAACAAATTATAGGGTTTGTACTGTTGGATATTATGGTCTAGCTAAAAGTATATGTAGATGGCAAGATAGTCCCCTTGGAACTATAGTCTCGCCATAAGTTCATGGGGTTGGCAAGATCGTCTCCTTAGTATCACAGTCTCTCCAAAAGTGCATGGGGCTGGCAAGATCACCCCTTCAGTACCAAAGTCTCACCAAAAGTGCATGGGGCTGGCAGCATCTTCCTCTTAACACTAGAATCGCGCCAAAAGTACACGGGGCTGGCAAGATCGTCCCCTTGGTACCACAGTCTCGCCAAAAAGAGCCATCAGTGCCAGGACTATAATTCTACATGATAATATTTGTACTATTAGATATTGTATAGACTTTGCATTGTCGGATATTAAGGTAGGAAGTTTACCGGAAAGGGGGTGGGGTGTGGGGGGCTTGACAGCACCATCTATTTTGGGACAGATAACAATGTTCAGTAGAACAAACACTGTAGTGCATTTATAATACATCCCCCATTTACTACACAATAAATTGGTTTTAAATTGCTTTTCACTAATTTTAAGTAGATACAGATATATTTGAAGTGAAATATTGTTCTAATTATATTTTTACTGCTGAAGTACGCATAAATACACATTATGACGTGACGTGATTTTATGAAATGTTGCGTCATGATAGGCATGCTCTAATCTCGTGTTACGTTGGGCTTGAGGTGATTTTATGTATTATTGCGTCATGATAGGCTGTTATGATCTCAAGGTAAGCGGGGCTTTGACTTAGATTTATAGAAGATCTCAAATGGGCAATGATTTAATACTGAATTTATGAAACGAGCCTTGGCGAGCAAAAGCTGGACATTATTCAACGAGCTTCAAAAATTTAATATTAAATATTACCCATTTGAGAGTCTTTTTATCACGTAGTTTTTATTTCAGTGGAAATTATTTAGATGGAAACAAGAACGAATAATTTCGTTTATTCTGACAGACGTTGCACCTTTCATTTGTTGTGCGTAAAAATAGTCCCAAACAAAACTGAACTAGTATTGACGTTTAAAAGTAGAGTATACTTTTCTTACAATCTGTAAGTCCAAGAACAAGCGTACTTCCTAATAAACAGAACATTTTGCACAGACAAAATCAATTTTCAACACAGAACGTCCAATGCACGTACTGTCGCATTGTTTGATGCATTACCCCATTAGACTACAGTAGACATCCATGTTTACTTAACCTAAATTGTCACTTTCACAACTAATCATTACATTGTTGCAAAATTCATACGAAAGTAGGTTTACTGAATGCAGAAATTTCCATATTTACTGTAATATATTTGTGACCGGATATTTGCAGTATTAGACTTGGAACAGCAGACTACAGAATATGTAAACAAATTTCATTTGAAGTCAGAATTGCATCACATATTTACCACGTAAATATACAGTGGTTGGATAAACTTCTGTCAGTTTGGAGACCGGTTTATGTCCACATTCGTCTGTGAACAGAGGTGCTTAACTTCTGTAAGTTAACATTTCAACCATGCTTCTATATAGGGTGGATTCCATGCTAAGATATACCGCCTCCCCAATTCCCACCCCACACGTGGCCTAGTGGTTAGAGCGTCCGCCTCGGATGTGGGAGGTCGTGGGTTCGATCCCCGGCCGAGTCATATCAAAGACTTACAAAAATGGTACTAACAGCTGCCTCGCTTGGCGCTCAGCACTAAGACGTTAATGTTAGGACTGGTCGGCCTGGTGTCAGGATAATGTGACTGGCTGGGACATCATGCTACATGTCCGCGGCATGATGCCCCAGTGCTAGGCATCACTATAAACTGCCACACTGCAGACATCGTAGCCATATGACTGAAAAATTGTTAAAGCTACATTGAAAATCCAAATCACACACACACACACACACACACACACACACACACACACACACACACAAGCAATGCCCGTATGTTTGCTTGTTGTTGTTATTGTTTTTCTCTTACGGTTTTAGCCATTTTTCATGTTATACATGAAATAACAAACCCCTGTGGGGGTGAATTAGCCATATTGAAACAAAAGAGACCATTTTTCCCCAATTCCCTTTCGAGAGTAGATTCGAAAAATGGCGGCCAAAAATGTTCATTGTAAACAAAAAATTCCACTAGGCGGGGTTAACAAATTTTCCCGCGATCGCAGCCAGTCAGTAAAGAGAATACTGCACAATAATTGCATGGGCTTATTTGTACCAATCAGAATCACATAAAGTGATATGTCCACATGTTATAATATCAAAAATATGAAACTGCACATACTATAGGCAAAGTGTACCGACTATGTGATAAATCCAGATCTGACGTCAAATATTGAACCATCAGTTTGTTAGGAGTAATCAGGGAAACAAACAACATAGAACCTTTTCGCCCGGTGTATTATGCGACCGCAAATCAGGGTCTACGTTGTTTGTTGTTGGACCTGATTTATAAACTAGTTTATATTCGTACGAAAGTAGTTATAGTGCTTCAGTCCAGTCTAGTCATGCCTTCATGGGCTTATTTAGACCAATCAGAATCAGATAAAGTGATATGTTCACATGTTATAATATCAAAAATATGAAACTGTACACAATATGGGCAAAGTCTACCGACTATGTGATAAGTGTATTGCTGCGCCATGATAGGCTTGTTATCATCTCAAGGTACGCAGGGCTTGACGTAGATATATGTATTTTTGCGTCATGATAGGACGGCTTTTATTTCGAGTTACGTAGGGCTTGAGGTGATTTTATATATTATTGTGTCATGATAGGCTTGTTATGATCTCGAGTTATGCAGGGCTTGACGGAGATATATTACTGCGTCATGATAGGCTTGACGTAGATATATGTATTGCTGCGTCATGATATTCTTGACGTAGATATATGTATTGCTGCGTCATGATAGGCTTGATCTCAGGTCAAGTTACGTAAGACAAACTTATTGGATCCTACCGGTGCGTTAACAGCATCCAATGAGTACCTGCCAACACACAGTAGGGGAAGGATTTAATGGATCATCCCACGCAAAGAATTTTGTATAGGAAGTCACGAACTGGTATATCATAATCTATAATACTTATGTCCCTACGACGTCACGCATGTACGCAAGCGCATTACATGATGAGCTGAATTCGGGAAAACTACGCCAATATGATTCATTTGAATGAAAAAACGGTAATACAAAGATTTATTAAAGAGCCTAATGTTTGATTTTATTTATTCCGTATGCTGTTAAAACAAATGAAAAGTGCAGGTCTGGCACCAGTATTGTATTCTTCCCCAACAGTGCCGCAATTATGCAACCGAACTATAGACTTGGTAGTACATGTAGCAGCGGTCATAATCTATCCTTCTCAGAGGTATATCCTTCCCACAAAATTGGCTTATATTTTATTAATGATAACAATATACATACTATGTCGAAAAGATATTTAACTTTAGTTTCAGAATAAAGAGAACGTAGTCAACGAAAACAGTAATCAAGTTAGCTTTGGATTAAGGAATCAATGCTCTTTGACATCCATTAAAATAGTTGGGCCACTATCATGAACGGAGGGTTACTGTTAGATGGGCCACTGTCATGAATGGACAATACTGTCAGGCACGACCGCTCTGTGACCTAATGGTTAGAGAGTCCGTCTCGGATGCGGGAGGTCGCGGGTTCGAACCACGGCCGAATCATACCAAAGACTTACAAAAATGGTACAATCAGCTACCTCGCTAGGCGCTCAGCATTAAGAGGCTAGTGTTAGGACTGGTCAGTTTGGTGTCAGAATAATGTGGCTGGCTGGGACATGATGCTACATGTCAGCGTCATGATGCCCCAGTGTTAGACATCACTATAAGCTGCCACACTGCAGACATCGTAGCGATATGACTGAAAAATTGTTAAAGCTACGTTAAAAATCCAAATCACACACACACACACACACACACACACACACACGCACGCACGCACGCACGCACGCACGCACACACACTGTCAGGGTATCCTCCTCCCCTGGTGTCTACATCCCTCAAAACAGCTGACCCACAGTCATAAACAGACGACTAATGACTGTCAGGCTTCCCTTCACCCCTGTTGGTTTACATCTATCAATATAGTCGGCTCACTGTCATGAACGGACGATACTGTCAGGCTACCCTCCTTCCCTGGGGTTTACCTCATCCCTCAAAATAGATCGTCCATTGCCCTGAACGGACGATTATTGTCAGCCCACTTCCTTCCTCCCTGATGTTTACATCCATCAAAACAGTTGGGTCACTCTCATGAAGAGACCATGCTGTCAGGCTATCCTCCATTCCTGGTGTCTACATCGATAATACCATTCGGAAGTAACCAACAAGCACACAAATACATAATGAGAAACAAACTAAACGTATGACAATCCCTTGTAGAGGATACATACAATATTGATAGAAAATGACATGAATATTTGCAATTATTGCCAGGCATTGAAATAGTAAATAAAAGGTCGGAAATAGCATAGTAATTTAATGACACTTACACTCCGAACGTTACTAGCTCCTCTAACTTAAGCTTCCCAAATGTGCCTGCTTGATTTTACATGGCATTTACTGCTTTTGACATGGTTGTTTGCGTATTTAAAAGTTATAGTCTGTCATTTTATTTCGATATTTTTTGTGGTATATAGAGCGATGTGCCGTCTGATGTGAAGGGTTATTTATTCAATATGTCAGAAATGATCAATGTTTTATCGCCCACGTCTTTTTTACAAGGATAATATAGAATTTGTTACTCAGTTTAGTTAGAATGTTAATCTGAGGAAAATAGACTTGAAAGGTTTTAGTGAAATGAATTGACACTCAGAATGACAATCCTTAGTGCATTTGATGATGATGATGATGATGATGATGATGATTATTCGCAATGTAAACTAAAGCTCAGAATTCGAGGTTTACGAATAATAATAAGTTTTCATGGGCATAATGAATACTACATTAGAATTCCTTACTTTCAGCGTCTCAATTACCATCTACGCTTACAAGAAAATATATTCAATATATATTTTTAACATTTGATAAATTCACTGCCGCTTAAAGGAAAACCTCTTAAATCAAATCGTTGATCAACACTGGATCTTCAAGTTTGGAAATAGCTCGACCTGAGCTTAAATAAACACACAAATAAGGCGAAAATCATTAGACTCGAGTGACCATTGGTGCTGTACCGTAGTACATGCACACAAAATTAATTTACAATCCAAAATTTTTGCTATTCTACACAGAAAAACCAAACTCGAAAATTTAGGACTGATATATTTTTTATTTTATTTAGGCAAGTATACGTTTAATTTAATTAAAAATTCAGCAAAAGATACATATTCTCAGTAGGATATTGCTTAGAGTCTATAAATACAGAGACAAATATATCAAATACGAAAAATCCTTTAAAGATGAGATATAGTGGACAATGCTAAAATCATTAAAGACGCACTGTTGAGCTCAATGTTTGTTTATTTTGAATTTTTTTATTTAATGTCATTATATATATATATATATATATATATATATATATATATATATATATATATATATATATATATATATATATGCAATAACTGACAACGAACAGTGCAAAACTAGTATCTAACTAGCCCGATCGCTTTCGACACTTAATTAGTCTTTTTCAAAGGCATATACAAGGCATAGACAAGACAAACAAATGAAACAGAAAAACCGTAATGTTTGCAAAACTTTACATGGCTGTTTCTACATGAATTAAACCTTTAAATTTGTTATGTTTCATCTAGTTTATATCAGCTTGTTGCGGATACTGGAAAATATTTGTATTGACCTAGAAATCGATGAGCCATAACGACATCTGTTATTTTATGTACATTTATGTACGCGCAAATTATATCCCGCATATTTCATTGTTATAGTAGTAATTGCAGGGTATTAGGCAAATTTAGAGAATTATTTAAGAGAAAATGTGTCAGCTGCAAAAGATAATTTTATTTGTGCATGAATATCTTTTTCTAGTCTTCTTGGTTTAAACCGCTTGGTTTCAATGTTCTAAGGCGGCGCATCCAGTAAGATTCCTTTTCTTTCCTGGTTTCGGAACTCCAGTTGGAGTTGTTAGCAATTGCAATAAGTGTTATATCACTGAAAGTGTGGCCAGGGGAGGAGAAGTGTTCTGCGACCGGGCTTCTGTACAGCTTCTTTGTCATCCATTCAGATCTATGAAGGTTGATCCTTTTGTGTAGCTTTTCAGTTTCTCCGACATACTGAAGGCTACAGATCTTACATGTGATGAGATAAATTACATTCTCTGTTTTGCACGTTTTGTTTGGACCATGTATGTTTAGTATTTCTCTAGTCACTGTGCTAGAAAATGTCCTGGTTTCTATCATATGTTGACAGGTTTTGCATCTTTAATCGCCACAGGGGCCAGATTGACTAGAGTGGTCTTGATTAGTAATTGGCATTAGCTTCGCCCTGACTAGGATGTCCTTGAGGTTTTTTGGTCTCCGGTAGGCTACTACAGTTTTGTTCGGAAGGATTAACTTTAGTGCGTCCGACGATTCCACGACGGGCCAGTGTTTCGCGATGATTTTACCTACTTTGGGGTTGTCTGGATGGTAGGTCAGGATAAATGGTATCCTATCACCCTTTTCCTTCTTTCCATATTTTAGTAGGTCATTGCGGTTTGTTTGTTTAGCATTTGGGTTGCCTCCGCAATCAGGTCTTTGTCGTAGCCTCGGTAAATTAAATGTTTGAATAGCTCTTCAGACCTTTTTAGGAATGTTTCATCGTCGGAGCAAATTCTGCGTATCCTCAGTGCCTGGCTATATGGAATGTTCCTAATGCAGTGTTTTGGACGACAGCTGGTTGGGAGGAGATACTGGTGTTTGTCGGTTGGTTTCGAGTAGATGTCTGTATGGAGTTTGTTTTCTACCAGTCTCGTTGCTGAGTCCAGGATAACGTGGTTTGAGTTGGAGATTTCTGCCGTGAATTTTATTGAAGGATGTTAGCATACAAAGATGTGACGTCTAAGGAAACAAGCAATGTATCTGGCAGTAATGGTTCACTTGCTTTGCTTTTTATGAGATAATCTGTCGTGTCCTGAAGATATGATGGTAATTTGTGGACATGTGGTCTCATAAAATGATCCAAATATTCTGATATCCTTTCTGTGGGATGCCCGTTACTGGAGATTATAGGTCTGCCCGGGTTTCCTTGTTTGTGTATTTTGGGTAGAAGATAAAATCTACCTGCCCTTGGGTTTTCTGGGCTTAAGTCGTTTCTCGTTTGCTGGTCTATGTGCCCGATTTGGTACGCCTCGTCAATAATATTAGTGATGGTTTTTGCATATTCCAGTGTTGGATCATGGTCTAGTGTTTGGTAGAACCTAGCGTCACTTAGTTGTCTACTTGCGTCCCTAATTCATAACGACAACAGCGGAACCCTTATCTGCAGGCTTAATTATGATGTCTGTTCTGCTTTTCAGTGAGTGTAGGGCATCTGTTTCTTCTTTTGTCAAATTAGAGTATCTGTTAGTATGGTTGATGTGTCTGGAAGTATCGTTTTCGACTGAGTTGATAAAGGCTTCTAGATTTGGAATTGAACTTTTTGGTGGGGTCCAATTACTTTTCTTTCTAAATATGGGTTGGTCGCAGCTTATATTTTCCTCTGATTTGTTTTTGGCTGCAAGGCAAAATGAGCTTTGAGTCTTAGTCGGCGGCTGAACTCTTCTGTGTCTTTTTTTTAGCTTCCCTCTGTCGTATGTCTTTGGACGGGGACAGAAACTCAAACCCTTCGATAAAAGTTTTATTTCTGTTTCCGTAAGTTCTGACTTTGAGATGTTGACCACTGTGTTAGTAACAGTTGAATTAACTTTTGCTATAGAGTGCTTACGATTCTTCCTTTTACGGCGATTTTTCTTCTTACGGTTATTTTTAGAAGAAATTTCGTCAATTGAAGTTTCTTCATAACAGTGATTTGGTTGTTGATCATGACTTCTGAGTTTTCTTTCTCTGACTTTGTATAGTTTTGCAGAGAGTCTTTGTTGATCCTTATTTAATTTAGAGTAAAACGTTTGCAACTGTTCCTCTGTGGAAACTGAATTCAGCTGCTGTTTTAGTTCTTCGATGGTTGCTGATTTTACTAGATTTTCATGATTTAAGGTTTCCACAAGTAGGGATGTGTATTTCATGGACGCATCGTGGGTTATTTTATTCCAGCTTTCGCTGAATCTTTTTGAACTCATGCCAATAATTTGTGGCTTGACAGGAATTTGAAGACCTTTAGTGACTGTGTTTGTGTAACAAGATAACCGAGTTGGGATTTAGGATTTACAATAGAACACTTTTGATGGTGATCCAAATACAATGTTTATTAATGTACGACTTGAATGAGAAAAGAATATTGATTAATACTTGCGTGTATAAGATCCAAATATTGGACAAGTTAACATAATACGCACAAACCTAAAAATGCAACAAATATAAATACAAATAAATGACCTTACACAGTACAAGGACAAAGGTGAACAATTCACAGTAACTTCACACGATGGAAAGAATGGGTGTTTTACTCAATAGTAAAAATGATGTATTCACTCAGCTAGTGAAAAATGAGATATTTTTTACTCAAATAGTAAAATGATGAATTGATTGGGCGGATATCATACAAAAATATCTTTACATTCCCAAAACAATGGGTATAACAAAACCTCAAAATTAGCCCATGGCTAAAAGATTACATGCATGCAGTAACACAGAAACACTCCCGTCAATATCACACTTGGCTACCAGTTAACACCGGTCAATCAAGCAAGTATCATTATAGGTAGTCACCGGCCACCATTCAATTCCTTGGTCGATCAAGCAATCAGCGCCCACCAATCCGGTCAGCAACGCCCAATCACCTACTACTCGACCAGCAACACTGTTCACTCAGCTCTACGTCAGCTGTGGTTAATTTCTATGGTTAGCTCTATGGCTGGTACCACGACGACTACGATCACCATGGATCACTCTGGTCAGCTCTAAAGCTGCTATGTTCACTCTGATCAGCTCTATAGCTGCTATGGTCAACTTCTATGGTTAGCTCTGCAGCTGGTACCACATCGACTACATTCAGCATAGATCACTCTGATCTGCTGAAAATACATCTAACACTGTGTACTACTCATGACACGGCATATAGGATAAAACGTAATGACGTTATATGTGGTAAGTCATACAAATTACATTATCGGTACAATATTACAAAATAATATACAGGTTCAGAAGTGAACCTGTGTCCGATAAGATTCCTATGGCACTAAACGTTTCTTAAGAAAATGTAACTTTATATTGCTAATATAAATCTCTTGCTAAGTCAAAAACAAGAATAGAAAATATATCCGTTATACTACTCAAGCCAAGGCTACATTGAAAACATACGAAATATAAACGTGGTGGTACAATAGCTGTGACTTACAATATACAAAAGAAATAATATACATAAGAAATTAATAAATTACATACCTCTACAGCTGAAGATGTGCAAGTCCCTAAGTAGACTGCTTACTGACAAGACGTTCCGTAATGTGAAGATATCACTTTACGGTGAGGCATTTATATACAGACGATGTAGCCGTGCTAGATGCAAATCGGTCTTTCCCATCGAGAGCACTTCACACGTGCGGCAGGGATGGACCGAACTCACTATTTCGAAATATTGTACAATATACCGAAATCACCCTCGGGTAAAATTGTACACAAAAAACGAAACCAGAGTACATGTTTTTTAATAAATAGAGGGATTTATACAATTCCGTGACAGTTTGTTTCCAGAAAATGATGCAAGAGCGTGCGGTGATGCTTTAGACGAAGTAAGGCATTAGTTTCATTGCCTAAAGGTTTGAGTGTTTTCTGTATTGGTTAAGACATCATCTCCATTCTACTAGATGCGGCAATTATCTAAATACAAGAAGGAAAAAATTGGAATGTATACACAGACAAGACATAAAATACAGAACTGAAATGGTGTTGGATCACACCAAAGGTAGATCGTGCTATACGAAGTTGACAATATAAAGAATACAAATCATATGGCGAATAACAGTCCTTTAAAGTGCACTGGATCCAGCAAGGGATCACGTGTGTCAGGGATTGATTAAGATAATAGCAATAAACTGACAACGAACAGTGCAAAACTAGTATCTAACTAGCCTGAGCGCTTTCGACTCCTGACGAGTCTTTTTCAAAGGCATATACAAATCATAGATAAGACAAACAAAAAAAACCCAGAAAAACTGTAGTGTTTGCAGAACTTTACATGGCTGTTTCTACATGAATTAAACCTTTAAATTTAATATGTTTCAACTAGTTTATATCAGCTTGTTGCGAATACTGGAAAATATTTGTATTGACCTACAAATCGATGATGTGAATGGTGGTTATGGGTTTATTTAAAAGGGTAGACTAACCTAATTCTTGATTATCTAGTGTAACCCACATGACTCTTTGAACGGTTTAGATCAGGGATCTCAAACACGCGGCCCGCGGGCCGCATGCGGCCCGCCAAGCCGTATACTGTGGCCCGCAAAATGATTGGCACCAAAAGGTATTATGAGAGATAACAAAGGTGGTGTGACCCTTGGGCCATCGAAAATGCCATCATGCAGCCCTCAGGGTGGTTTGAGTCTGAGACCCCTGGTTTAGATTATGAATGAGAAACGCTGTCTAATACGGATTGGTAATCTTTGTAATAGAACGTAGAATTAGGCATTCTTAGTTGTACCACCTGTCTTGGAAGTTATTCACTTATATTGAAAGGAATTCCTTTATTTTAATCTTTCATTCTTTGTAGTACCACCGGTCTTTATCTTTCGTTGGAATTAAAGTGCTCAATGTATTCCAGATTAATTGGAATAATAGTTGTCAATGAAATACTGTGAATTCACTCAAAGACATTCAGGGATTATATCATGGTTATTCTTTTGTACTGTTGATACATCAGTACATTACTGCCTCTTATTCGGAATACCTTTGGAACTCATTCGGATTACTCGATACTTTTGGAATTCATATAAAATTTATGACTTTAGGATTTCATTCACATTACTGTAAGTTATTTAAATTATTTCACCTTGTATTTAAGGGAATAAATATATTTTCAATTATACAAAACTTGTTGGTTTTGCTGTTTCTTGTTACTTATTTTAAGGCCATAGGGTTGTAACATTAAAACAAAATCTTTTTTCTTGCTTTGTAATATTTGTGTAAATTTCTATCGAACCTGTATGAATTTTAACTGAACTAAATCTGTTAAATGATGCAATTTCGATCACACAAACTCATTCAGTTTTTATATAAATGCCTACTAACAAATGAGAAAAATAATACATATGTAGACAAAATAGGAAGAACCTTGCTGTAACATCAAATCTATCCCTTTTTAGATCCCTCAGCATTCAAGATCGTCTTGTGGACAAGACCTTACAGTAACAAAGAATACACACATGAATTTTTTCATCTGCACACCAAATAATAAAACAATTAAACTGTATATCAAAATGTCTAGTATACCATTACCTACAACAATTAAACTGTATATCAAAATGTCTAGTATACCATTACCTACAGGAAATGAATTACTCAGTCAAAGGATGCATCGCGTGCAGTTGTAATTAACCTGGGTTCGCAGGTTGAACCGTACAAACATCCACCATTATTCCAGATACGCAAGTATGACCTGAACATAAACATTTAAGTATTATATTGTCTAATTACGCCACTAGACATGCGCACGTCAATTATTTGTCTGAAAGGTCCTCAGAGAAAGCTAATACTTTGAAGAAACTAAAAATAGATTTGATTGTCTGTTCTTGGAAAGAATGTATAAATCTTATACGCTTCCGTTCTTTGTATTCGTAATATCTGCGATACTAGTAACTGATTATGCTAGAGAAAGAAAATCATTGAAAAACGTTCAAAGCTATGAGAACAGCCAGAGTTGCTTTTAAGAATGCGTCCTGACACTACCGTACAAAATTGCATCCTGACACTACCGTACAAAAATGCGTCCTGTCACAACCGTACAAAAATGCGTCATGACACTACTATACAAGAATGCATCCTGACACTACCGCACAAAAATGAGTCATGACACTACAGTAGTGTATGAGGACGATATAGGGACAATGGGAAAATACATTACAGACCACCCCACCCCCCACCCCACCGGGACGATATCGGGACAAGATTTATAGGGACAATGGGAAAATACATTACAGACCTCCCTGGGACGATATAGGGACAAGAGTCATAGGGACAAAAGGTTGGGACTATATAGGGACAATAGGAATGGAACAGGTAGGGTGACGTCACGGTACTGCCAACAATGTTGCAAGTGGTTGACCTCAATACGCGCGGCTATCCTAGGTAGGGACAAATACAAAATAGAGACAGAGACACAGAAACATCTTTAAAGATAGAGACCTATACAACATAATCATAGACTGATGAACATTAATCTATCATACCTAAATTATACAATAGACTAAAAAAAAAATTTAGGCAAGAAAGAGTAAATCTGTTCGAGGCAGTGGAGTGGCCCTGAAAAGGGCCGTTAGTTTTCTTCTTTTTTGTCTTCTAATTTCATCTTTTCCTCCACCAACTTCTTATTTTCTCTCCTACACTATTCTTCTTTTTCTTCTCATTCTTTTCCTCCTTTTTTTCCTTCTCCTGCTCCTCCTCTTCCTTTTTCCTCTTTTCATTTTCTTCTTCCTTTGCTATCTTTTCATTCAATTCCCTCATCTTTATTCTATCCTCTTCATCCTCCTTTTCTTCCTTTTCATCTTTTATCATTTCCCTCAATATTTCCCTTAACTTTCTCAAATTGTTTATCTCCATTTTCACTCTATGAGGATTGTAATAATAATCATCATCCAGTTTCACCAGCATCTCTTCTATCATGTTTAAGTTGTCAAGCATGTCTTGCAACTTCTTCATCTTCTCCAAACGGTTGTTTGTTGCCATGGCTGACTATTCAGTTTTGAATGGCGCGAATGACGAACGCTATACGTTTATAAACTTCAAGTACGGACGTGAAGGAAAACATCCCTTACACTCACTTCACATATTATATACTATCCACACAGAAGAGAAGAGAAGAAAAACACACACCATACCTACTATCAAAAACGCCAATATCTACTATTCACACAGAAGGGAAGAGAAGAAAAAGCACACCATATCTACTATCCACACAAACGAACGCTAACGCATAAAACACACCATATCTACTATCCACACTTGCGTACGTGAACGCACACAAACACACCATATCTACTATCCACACAAACAAATTGGGAACGCATAAAATACACCATATCTACTATCCACACGAACGAACACGAACGCACACAAACACACCATATCTACTATTCACACAAACGTACGCGACCGCATAAAACACATCATATCTACTATCCACACAAACGAACGCTAACGCATAAAACACACCATATCTACTATCCACACAGACGGGAAGAGAACAAAAACACACCATATCTACTATCGACACAGAAGGGAAGAGAAGAAAAAAACACACCATATCTACTGTCCACACAAACCTGCGCGAACGCATAAAACACACCATATATACTATTCACACAGAAGGGAAGAGAAGAATAAAACAAAACATATCTATTATCCACACAAACGTACGCGAACGCACACAAACACACCATATCTACTATCAACACAAAGTTACGCGAACGCATAAAGCACACCATATCTATTATCCACACAAACGTACGCGAACGCATAAAACACACCATATCTTCTATCCACACAAAGGAAAGAGAAGAAAAAACACACCATATCTACTATCCACACAGAAGGGAAGAGAAGAAAAACACAACATATCTAATATCCACACAAACGTACGCAAACGCACACAAACACACCATATGTTCTGTCCACACAAACTAACGGGAACGCATAAAACACACCATATCTACTATCCACACAGACGGACGCGAACGCACACAAACACACCATATATACTATCCACACAAACCAAGGCGAACGGATCAAACACACTATATCTACTATCCTCACTAACGTACGCGAACGCACACAAAAACACCATATCTACTAATCTCACAAACGGGAAGAGAAGAGAGAAACACAGCATATCTACTATCCACACAAACGTACGCGAACGCATAAAACACACCATATCTATGATCTACACAAACGGACCGGAACGTACAAAACACACCATGTCTACTGTCCACACAAACGGACGCGAACGCACACAAACACACCAGATCCACTATCCACACAAAGGAAAGCGAACGCATAAAAGCCACCATATTTACTATCTACACAAACGGCAAGAGAAGAAAACACCCACACCATATCTACTATCCACACAAACGTACGCGAACGCATAAAACACACCATATCTACTATCCACACAGAAGGGAAGAGAAGAATAAAGCACAACATATCTACTATCGACACAAACGTAAGCAAATGCATAAAACACAGCATATCTACTATCCACACAAACAAACGGGAACGCGTAAAACACAGCATATCTACTATCCACACAGAAGGGAAGAGAAGAATAAAGCACAACATATCTACTATCAACACAAATGTAAGCAAATGCATAAAACACACCATATATACTATCCACACAAACGTACGTGAACGCATAAAACACACCATATCTGCAATCAACACAAACGTACGCGAACGCATAAGACACTCCATATCTACTATCCACACAAAGGAACGCGAACGCATAAAACACTTCATATTTACTATCCACACAGAAGGAAAGAGAAGAAAAAACACACCATATATACTATCCACACAAACGTACGCGAATGCACACAAACACACACACACACACACACACACACACACATCAGTAAAGGAGTGACTATTTACAGTCACACTAATCTACATTCACACAAATTGGCATCTTGAATAGTGTTTCTTTTCTAGAGATCTGATTAGCCCTGAGAAGAGCTGTTTTTTCCTTGGAACTTCATATGCACCTGGCTAATGGTGACATCTCCGTGGCCGGGCACCACAGACACATCTCCTACTCCAATCATTTGCCCAATTCACATTTGTGATTGGGAGTGCAGAGGCCTCTTGAGTGGCTTCAGAGTCCCAGTCTTCAGTTTTTGGGATTCTGAAGACTTCCCTCTGTCTTATCCTATGCCTGACCCGGGGATGTTGTTGTTGTTGTGGTTGCTCTCTCAAGTTTTCAATTTGGGGAGCCACAGATCTTGGTGCTGGTACTGTTTGCTGTGCTGGTACTGGCTGTGGAGGCGTCCTCACCTCAGGTTTCACATTACACACAGGAGTTAGCATGAGGTGAGGCAGGATCCTTTCCTCCTTCTCTTTCTTCTTTTTCTTCTTCTATTGCTCCTGTTCTTTTCTGGCTTCCTCCCATATTACCGCCATGGCCAGTTCGTCTAGCAGCCGCCTGGCATACTCCAGGTGCATCTGAAGTTCTAGTAACTTTGCAATTCTGTTACTCATCCTCAATGTTGATACGTCAACGATGGGTATTCAGACTGACGATCTCTCTGCTTTATATCCCTGGAGCACGGACGTGAAGGAAAACATCCCCTTACACCAAAACTTACAATACCACTATTACAATTTAGATTCGCCACTGGAGTACTATCATCTCTTTGCAGAGAGTACACATACTGTCTCCGACAAAAAGAGGCATAAAAACGGACTACCATGTCACGACCTTTATCATTCGTGATACAACAGATTCCGTGGTAGGAAATCAATGACAATATTCAAACGGTGGAGGATTACCATCGTATTTTACGAGAACTGTGTCCATTGAATTGGGGTCGACGTGTGGTGTGTGTCTTAGTGACTTGCTTTCTGTGATTTCGTTTACCAGCCGATTCCTTGTGGACTCTACGAACAGTATAAACCACTCAAAAAGCATGAAAGTAGTCCCTTTAAAGGTACACGAAAAACTCATTCTGTTAAAAGCTTTGCCTTTTCGTCTCGATACTTCTCATTCTCTACAGGAAAAAAAGATTCGTCAACTTTTAGGCACTGAAGATGTGTACGACGATGTGTGTGTAGCTTGTGACTTACACCCTCTCTGGAAAGATGTACGTGACTGGAAAAGTTGGGGTTTCGAGGCTTGGACAAATGAAGTGACACACTATGCCCAAGATTTGTAATCCTGACTTCCAAAGTTCAGTGAAAAAAGTAACTTTTAAACCTGTGTTAGTGAAAGTGCCGGAAGAAGAAAAAGAACCACTCCCTTCAGGACAGGACAGGACCGTCATCGACATCCCCGAAAGGTCTTTCCGGAAGGACCCCTGTGTGACTGTGCCAAGGAGTGTAGAGACTCTAAGAACATTACACACTGTCCCTATGACACCACATCTTGGTCATCAAAAATGTTGCACAAGACTTTTTATATTCTACTATGATTGTTTTGATGTGTCTTTTATTCATGTACTTAACTATTTGGCTTTTATGTATTTTTGTCTTTCGTGTTGTTCACAGTTAAAGATGGCAATAAACGTGTCCTGAAAAAAGTGTTAAAACTCTTGTCTTGTCTGTCTTCGTGTCAAAAGTAACATTCCTTACACTACTATGGCTACCTCTACTGTCTCTGCTCCCTCTTCCTCCACTTTCAAAGTCATCGACGAACACTTAGATCGTGCCAGTTGGGAGGCCTTATATCTTCGCCATCCCTTTAACATGCTCATTGCCGGACCTAGCGGTTCAGGCAAAACCGAATTTGTCAAAACGTTTGATCGAATATAAACATCATTTGATCGATCGTCCACCTCAACGAATCGTGTGGTGTTACAAAGAGTGACAATCGGTGTACAGCCTTCTCCGAGAAAGTCAAGGCGATTCCATCGTGTTTGTGGAAGGCATTCCTGGCGAAGACGACAGAATTGTGTCTGACCCCAGTCAAACCCATCTGGTCTCAAAGAAATCCTACGATGGTTTTCGGTGATAGCACGTCAATTACTGCAAGGCATCATTCACATTCCACATCAAACCAAACGTTTTTTGACAGAAACAAAGTGGCCTTGACGCAACTAGCCAATCCTCGCATCGGCACTCAAACCAAAAAGCAAATCATTTTGAAACCTGGAGGTAGTGGTTCTCTAGGAGGTGTCATCATTCGCTCCCTCTTAAAATGGGATCCTAATGCTCCAAAAGTCATCCCCAAGAAAAAAAGCCACTCCCCAACGTACCCAGAAGAAAACGAAAAAGAGCAGCAGTGTCAAGACCAGGTCACAGCCTCAGAAAAAGAAAAAGAAAAGTCCACAGAAAACAGCTTCTACCGCAAGAGAGGTACTGCCGCCAGGACGCAACCTTACATTCGCAAACCGCGGCCTACTGCAACGGTGACCGCGTCTCCAGTAGCCTCAGGTTCTTCCACTTCTCCGTTGCTGGTGATGCCAGCCAAACCCGATTTGACACGTGTCTTTCCTAATTTGATGAAAAATTGGAAACCCGCGTCTCCAAAAACTTCTCCTCCAGTGGTGACACCTTTTCCTCTTTAGCGGCAGTGGCAGCTGATCACAAGTACCTGCCCCCAAAATCAAAGTCCAAGAGAGATCGGGTGTGTTAAAGAGTTCACTGGATTTGTCCAAGCAAGAACTGTCCCGATTGAGTCCGTTGCGAATCCCTCCGCGACGTGTGATGCCTGCCATGAAAATGATACGACGAGCCGACAATCAGTGGCGACGCATTCCAGTTTAGAAAAGACCTGAGGTAAACGATGGGGATCAGTGTTTCTGTGCTCCTGAACGCCCAAAAATTTCCCCTCGAAGAAGTGCACACCGTCACCATTCTCGTTCTTCTGTCAAAAAAGGAAAAGGAAAAAGAAAAAGACATTCTCGTCGTCCGAAAAAACACTTAACCAAACATCGAAGTCACCTCCAGAAAAGACATACTCGTCCAAAGAAAAAAGCGAGCCGCGAAAGAGGAGGATTCTTTGGCGATTTTGGAAATCAAATCGTCACCTTTTTGACGAAGCGATAGTCAAAAAAGGATAAAAGGCCGTGTGCCAAGTCATCGACGTTAGTGTATTTTTGGTGTGTAATCCGGAACCAAGCAGTCAACAAACAAAGATGTCACACACCCCAAGAGACATCATTCTTCTACCCCCAAAGGAAAGAAAAGAAAAGGACTGTCTCCTTGTTTAGTCAAAGATTGGGACATGTTGTCCGTCCTGTCCAAGGCTTCTCCACCCATGAGAAAACAATTCATTCAAACTGCCTCCAAAGACGTCATCAATACCGTAGCGAATGTTGTCTGAATGTCTTGAAAGGAACAATACCTTTGTCTAAACATCAGAAAGAATGCTGAGCCAAAGAGCGACACGTTTTTCGCCAAATGGTTCAAAAGAAAATACTAATTCGTCAAAAGAAAAAGAAGCTGGTGCAACACGGAGGAATTTTACCCCTGTTGCCACTTATTACCAAAGTAATAGCGGCACCTATGTTGGGAAATATTTTACCCGCCATAGTTCCAAGATCAAAGGGTCAAGAAGATACAAGGGACCTCTGGAATCAAAAGATCTCAGACGTGACCATTGAAATCCAATGGAAAGACGCAAACTGACATTAGTGCCTTACAAATGATGGCTGGAATCCCATCATTGGCAAGAAAAACGGACCCCGAATTTACCACCCAATCCTCATTTGACCGAGATGTCCCAGTTACAACACGAATTGCTATCGTTGATGGTTCGCAGCGACTTGTCAGAAACGGAAAAATCGCAACGGTACGGTCAGTTGTTGTAATTACTACAACTCTTTCACTAGAAAGCTTTAGACGAAACAGCTCTACCAACTCTGAAAGATTTTAAGACTCTGATGAAAAGTCCACCACTACCACCACCCCAAGCGGTCAAGACAGATGCAGCCCTACGGATATCTGAGGAAGAAGAGGCACGAGAAGTCGTTCAAACACCGTCAGCAGCTCCCATCCCTAGTAAGATTGCAGCGTTCTTGTTGACCCTTTCCCCTACACCACAACAAGAAGACCACAAAGCTTGGGTTAAAAAGATGATGTCCACTCCTCCTTCGACAGAAGTCAAAAAGAAAGAAGGGAAACCAGAAGTGAAAAAAGAAAAGAAGACCAAAGCCATCCCATTACCACCACCACCACCACTACTCTCGACTACTACTCCCGTGACACATCGGACATGTAAATTCGTTTCTAAACTACCCCCGCATCCCATCCAGAGTAGCATCAGTGAAGAGTGGATAACTTATTAAAAAATGGAGAACGTGTTATCAAGCATTTACTACGATCCATTCCATCCTGCAGGTTACGGAGGAGTTCAGAAATTGTATCGTGCTGCCAAAACTCGACTGAAAGGTGTCCTTTCACCTCAAGTGCAACGATGGTCAAAGGAACAAGCCACGTACACCTTCCACAAACCCATTCGACGAAAATTTTCCAGAAGTCGCACCCAAGTGGAGGTTATCGATCATCAATGGCAAGCCGATTTAGCCGATGTCGCTCATTTGGCCACCTACAATCGCGGCTACAAATATTTGTTTTGTGTCATCGACGTATTTTCCAAGTGAGTTAGTGCGAGCCCACCCACCAACTGATGTTGAAACAAAGCGGGCGTCACCCTCTTCGATGGCAAACAGACAAAGGCACCGAATTTCTGAACCAAGCTTTCCAAACAGAATTGAAGAAACGTGACATTCATTTTTTCACCACCGAGAATCCCGAAACCAAACCCAGCATCGTGGAAAGAACGCTTGTGGAAATATTTTATGCATCAACACACTCTCAAGTACATCGACGTCTTGCCACACCTAGTCCAATCGTACAATGAATCTTACCATAGGAGCATCGGACGTGCCCCCCAAGAAGTGACTCCCGACAACGATGTGACCGTTTTCAAGCGCCTGATTGGTACGTCCCCGACGGTGACTGTTCCCAAGAAAGGTGGAGTGTTGGCATCAGGAGATTAGGTACGCATTGGTAAAACCAAATGCACTTTCGACAGAGGTTACTTACCCAACTAGACCACCGAATTGTTTCGTCAAACTGAACGAGTGCGTGGTTATCATCCTCCCGTGAATAAATGGGAAGACATGAACGGGGAAGTGTTAAAAGGCACGTTTTACTTGCCCGAGTTACAACTTGTGACCAAAAAAGAAGACGACGTGTACGAGATAGAAAGCATTCTCGATTTAAGAACCGGAAAAGTGGGATAAACGACGTGTCAAAGAAGTCAAGTACGTTGGAAAGGATATCCTCCCAGTTTTGACTCTTGAATCGACGCTTCAAAAATCATCGACTATAAAAAGAAATGACCATCATGCCCTTCAACACAGCCTCAGCTACTGCAGTGACCACTCCTTCCCCCAGTTCTTCTCTGCAAGATCTACAAATGCAACCCTTGTGGGTGTGGTGTGGAGAACGTGTGCCTAAAACGCAAATCGTCTTTTTCTGCCAAATCTTTCCGGTGTATTTTGTCTTCGGTGCTGCCATTGCCAATTTGAGTTTGCAACAAGGAGACAAACAATTGTGGACCATGTTACTCAGCAGTTGCATCGGTTACCTTCTCCCCAATCCTTCCTTGAAATATTCCTCTAATGGGAACAACAACGGGAGTCTTGCGTGCAACGTCAGTCACCCTTCCAACAGTCACGATAACAATCCTCTTTTAGACACTCCTATGATTTTCAGCGACCCCTCGGACATTAGAACTATGGAATTATGAATAACCAATATTGCTTGACGTTACCCAGTGGCAATTCCATGGAGGCTGTTACACGGCCAAATTACCTCAGGATTCACCCTACACAAATCGTAAATATCCTTCCACATCAAAACACTTTTACGGTGGAAGTTCATGACGAGCAAGTGCAAGAAAACTTGGATGAACACACCACTGCAGGTGGCTCTATGAAAACACAATACCCCAAAATTAAACGGTTCACCTATCTGTTGACAATTCCTACAGGCTATTATTTTAGCAGTCAACATTTGGTGAAAACGACTGCTACCAAATTCAATACCGTATTTGGCAAAGCCTTGGAGAAAACCAGAAAAAATGTCACCCTCGAGTACCATAAAATAGCTCGTCGCCTACTGATGAAATTTTCAGATGACAAAGTATTGGCCATTACATTTTGTCCTGATTTGTATGACATTTTGGGTGGAGATCCCATGTTGATCAAGATTAAAAACGAAATATCAGCCGTTACCGGCAACTTGGATTTTGCGAAATATTTTCGATTCCCTGTTGAAAGGAACCAAGGACTAAATTTCATTTTTGTGTACTCCGATGTGGTGGAGTACAACGTGGTGGGACACACCTCCGTACCTTTCCTGCGTGTCATTCCTTTCAAAGTGGATTCTGCCACGAACGCTGACGAGGAGGGTGGAAACACCTATCACGTTCACCGCGAATTTGTACATCCTCACTATTTGCCCGTCAGGAAGTCACATTTCGACACTGTCAACATTACTATAAAATGAGATCTAGGACAAAATATTCCATTCACCAAAGGGAAAGTCACAGTGAAACTCCATTTTCGAAAACGATTACTCTAACCCTTTGTCAGTCATGTATCCTGTGTACCAAGGAGTCGCTCGACAACGAGGACATGGTTTAGGAGATATGCTGAAATCAGCCTTTCGTTCGGTGGCCCCCGTTTTGAAACCGATGCTGACATGGGGATTGCATGCCTTCAAAAATTCCGCGTTGACGCAAGGCAAAGAATTTCTCCAAAATGTCATCATCGACAAACAAAATCCCAAGAAGCTTTCTTGAGAGCAGGCAAAAATGTCTTGCTTCAAACGGGCAAAGACATTTTGGGCCGAAGAGAAACTCCTATAAATGCCCCGGACGCTGCCGAGTCATTCATTCCTACTTCCCTGACGCCAAAGGAAGGACAAGGCAGAAAGAGACGACGAAGACACCCCTTCAGAGGACTTCACACCCCATAGCTAGTAAGACTTAGAAAAAAAGAACCGTGCGAGACTTAGACATTTTTGATTATTAAATCAGGTAAAGAAAGAAAGAAAATGATGCACCGAGAGTCTTGCGCATGTTCCAAGTCGGAACTGGATCTGTTTGCGACGCCGCCCACCATGATGACGATGCAAGAATCCCAATGGGTCGAATTTCATCCCGTCTCATCTTTGACGGATTCAGCTCCCATCGAGTTTGAAATCAAAGGACAGCCCGAAGATTACATCGATCTGAATAGCAATTACTTGTACCTGAAACTCAAAGTGATCAAAACGGACAACAGCAATCCGGGAGCCGATGGCAGAGTAGCTCCCATCAACAAGTTCGTGCATTCCTTGTTCAGCGAAGTGGATTTGTACTTGAATAACAAACTGGTCAGCAGTAGCATGAATACTTACCCTTACAGAGCGTACCTGTAAAATCTCTTGACGTACGGAAAAGAAGCCAAGAAAACTCATCTGGATGCTTGCGTGGTTTAGAAATCTGACACCGCAGGTGAGGACAAGGTTAACGACACAGCCCTGGCAGTAGATGTCGATCCTCACAATGTGGGCTTGAACGACCGTCGAAAGAAAATTCTGCAAGGCCGTAGTTTGGAACTGATGGATCGTTTGCATTTGGTTCTGTGGTTGCAATACAAGCATTTGCTCACCGGAGTGGATATTCTCCTGAGAATAAATCGCAGCAGTGCCACTTTCCATTTGATGGCTCATGCCAACGAGTACAAAACCATCATCCAAGAAGCCATACTTTACGTGCACTGCGTAAAAATGTTACCTAAAGCGGGAAACGACATCAGTCACACATTGAGCAGAACGACCGCCAAGTATCCGATACTACGCGTAGAAGTGAAAACTTTCACCATTGCTGCTGGACTCCGATCCAAGATCGAAGATCATATGTTCCAAGGACAGTTACCCAAACGTTTAATCGTTGGTAACGTCAGCAATGCAGCCCTCAACGGAGCCCACGATCAAAATCGTTTCGAGTTTAAGCGCTACAGAGTGTCCAAGATCGAAGTGAGTCGCGATGGCAAGACCTTGTGTACCAGACCCTTCGAACCTAACTTTACCCAGAAGAATTACTTGAGATCGTACTTGTCCCTGTACGAAGCTACCGGACAGATAGGAACCAACATCATTCACGGCATTTCGTACGAAGATTATGTAGGAAGTTACGCTTTGTGGTCCTTTGATTTCACTCCAGACCAAGGCAGCGACGAGGGACATTTCCACTCTATAAAATCCGGTCAACTGTGTGTGGAACTTCAGTTTGCAGAATTTCTCGCCGAGACGGTAAACGTCATCTTGTATGCCGATTTGGATAATACCACAGACATCAACAGTTTGAATGAAGTCATTCTAGACTATTAGAAACCATGGAAGACTCTTATCCCTCTTTGAACAGTAGAGAATCTTTGGAAATGGAATGGGAGGATACCGTGAAAGCAGAACCCCAAGACAAAGACGAAGAGGACATAGTGATCACGTCCAGATGGCCAGAACAAGAACAACATTTAGTGTCCTGTTTTGCCAAACCCCTGGCGGATAAAATTACGGAATTGACCAAGAAAGATTGCTATGGATGTCAAAACTATCATCCCAGTCAAATTCAACACGATAAATGTCTGATGATGAGCCAAGAAGAAAAATTGGACGAGTATCTGTACGATGCTTGGAGTCTCATCTCGGAAGGTGCAGTGTTGCATGAGTAGTATAAAGGCTTGAGTGATCATTCCTGCCCTCCATTGACTACTCTAAAGATCTATCGCATCGAAGCTCTCTTAGCCCAGAGTGCGGAGACGGAGCAAAGAAACGGTTACTTGTAAGAAATTTTCAAACAAAAAGTCAGAATTGAATTGATAACTTATAAAAAACAAAAAAAAAAAAAAAAAAAAAAAAAAAAAAAAAAAAAAAAAAAAAAAAAAAAAACAACAACAACAACAACAACACAAAAAAAACAACAAAACAAAAAATGGATACCTGTGAACTTTATTACCTTTTGAACAACAGTTCGTACACTGCTTCATGGAATCCTGTCGTGTGCGCTAAAGATGAACTACCTCATCGTAAACCTCAAAACCATTAAACTTATGTCATCAACACGGACGACAGTCATCTCCCAGGAACCCACTGGGTTGCCGTTTTCTTCCCTAAAAAGGATTGTGTGGAGTATTTTGATTCGTATGGATTACCCCCTTTGGAAGACGACATCATCGACTTTACGAGAAGAAATGCCCAGACGACACGATTCAATAATGTGAAATTGCAAGGCACAGATTCCATGGTGTGTGGACAATATTGTGTGTATTTTCTTCATCAACGCAGTCTTGGATATTCTTTAGAACATTTAGTGACTCATCTTGATCGTAACTCTTCTAGAAACGATGAGAAAGTAGATCGATGGGTTTGTGACCGTTATGGCTATCTTTTGTCATTAGCTAGGAAACATAGTGTACATCAATGGCCTCATGACTTCCATCAGTGGAAATCTAACATGATTTCACAACGTTGTCAACCTTGTCAAAAATGGTTTGCTTGATGTTATTGCTAAATATTAGTTGTTAGTTGTTTGTTTGAATAAAAAATGTTGTGTTTTGAAAAAAATATGTCTGTCGTTTGTTATCCAAACAAAACCACTGTGAATATATGCTCTTTGACTTCTCTCTATCCCTCACCATGACATTAGCTATTATAGCGTTCCGACTCAACAAAAACCCAGTAGGGACGTTTTCTATCGCGTCCGCGTTTGAACCATATAAAGCGAGGCAGTCTCCAGTCTGGCTATCCATGGTTGACTCGACAACCTATGAACATGCCTTCCAGACTATCCAAGCTGAACGAAGCTTACGTGAATATACACCGTGTCAGGCAAAACCTGATACCGAAGTCTGAAGAGATAGAGAATGTCAGGATGTTGAAAGTGACCGAGAACCTGATAGAAGAACTCCTCAGAGACGAAAGCAAGAAAGAACAAGAAGAATGGACTTAGAAGTACAGACGTCAGAAGCAGCAAAGAGAACAGCAACAACAGCAGCAGCAACAGCAGCAGGAACCAGACAGAGGTTTTGTCGACTGCCGAGTAGACACCAAGGAGTTCTCCTTCTCTTTCCGCAGAAGCAGACCGTATCCCGTAGGAATGCCTGCCGCCAGACGGGAACGCAGTCTTAGACAATGAACGATTTTCATTACTCCCCGTCAACAAAAACAGCCCTTTGCAGGGCTATCCCAACACTCTAGAAAAGACATACTAATTCCATTGACAAACAATTATGTGTTTTTATGTTAACAAATTGAAGTGTGTCTATAAGCACTTCGTTTCTTTTGTCAGCAAAAATCCACACTTCGTTTCTCTGTCTTGTCCGATAGTGTGTCTGTGTTTGTAAGCAAAACAGTCACCGTGAGTGTTTCTTTAAGGTTCGCGCGTTCGACGTAATAGTAATAGTGGTATTGTAAGTTTTGGTGTCAGGGGATGTTTTCCTTCACGACCGTGCTCCAGGGATATAAAGCGGAACGATCGTCAGTCTGGCTACCCAATGTTGACCAGTCAACAGTAACAGAATGAATAATAGAATTACCAAGCTTCTAGAACTCCAAATGCACCTGGAATATGCCAGGCGCATTTTAGATGAGCTGGCTATGGAGACTATAGCCGAAGAAGCCAGGATAGAGGAGGAGGACGAGGAGCAAAAGAAAGAAGAGAAGGAAAAGAAGCGAGGGATCCTGCCTCACCTCATTCTAAGTCCTGTGTGTAATGTGAAACCTGAGGTGAGGACGCCTCCACAGCCAGTACCAGCACAGCAAGCAGTACCAGCACCAAGAACTTTGGCTCACCAAACTGAAAACTTGAGAGTGCAACCACAACAACAACAACATCCCCGGGTCAGGCATAGGAAAAGACAGAGGGAAGTCTTCAGAATCCCAAAAACTGAAGACTGGGACTCTGAAGCCACTCAAGAGGCCTCTGCACTCCCAATCACAAATGTGAACTGGGCAAATGATTGGAGTAGGAGATGTGTCTGTGTTGCCCGGCCACGGAGATGTCACCATTAGCCAGGTGCATATGAAGTTCCAAGGAAAAAACAGCCCTTCTCAGGGCTGACCAGATCTCTAGAAAAGAAACACCATTCAAGATGCCAATTTGTGTGAATGTAGAGTAGTGTGACTATACACACTCACTCCTTTACTGATGTGTGAGAGTGTGTGTGTGTGTGTGTGTATGTTTGTGTGCATTCGCGTACGTTTGTGTGGATAGTATATATGGTGTGTTTTTTCTTCTCTTCAATTCTGTGTGGATAGTATATATGATGTGTTTTTGTGCGTTCGCGTTCCTTTGTGTGGATAGTAGATATGGTGTGTTTTATGCGTTCGCGTACGTTTGTGTGGAGAGTAGATATGGTGTGTTTTATCTTCTCTTTTCTTCTTTGTAGATAGTAGATATGGTGTGTTTTTTCTGTGTGGATAGTAGATATGGTGTGTTTTAGGCGTTAGCTTACGTTTGTGTGGATAGTAGATATGTTGTGTTTTTTCTTCTCTTCCCTTCTGTGTGGATAGTAGATATTTCGGTTTTTGATAGCAGATATGGTGTGTGCTTTTCTTCTCTTCCCTACTATGTGGATAGTATATAATATGTGAAGTGAGTGTAAGGGATGTTTTCCTTCACGTCCGTGCTTGAAGTACATAAAAGCATAGCGTTCGTCATTCGCACCATTCAAAACTGAATAGTCAGCCATGGCAACAAACAACCGTTTGGAGAAGATGAAGAAGTTGCAAGACATTCTTGACAACGTAAACATGATAGAAGAGATGCTGGTGAAACTGGATGATGATTATTATTACAATCCCCATAGAGTGAAAAATGAAGATAAAGAATTTGAGAAAGTTAAAGGAAATGTTGATGGAAATTATTAAAGAAGAAAAGGAGGATGAAGAGGATAGAATAAGGATGAGGGAATGGAATGAGAAGATAGAAAATGAAGAAGAAAATGAAAAGAGGAAAAAAGAAGAGGAGGAGAAGGAGAAGGAAAAAATGAAGGAGGAAAAGAATGAGAAGAAAAAGAAGAAGAGTGTAGGAGAGAAAATAAGAAGTTGGTGGAGGAAAAGAAGAAATTAGAAGACAAAAAAAGAAGAAAACTAACGGCCCTTTTCAGGGCCACTCCACCACCTCGAAAAGATTTACTCTTTCTTGCCTAATTTTTTTTTTATCTGTTGTATAATTTATGTGTGTGTAATGGGTCAATCCATTGTGTCGAACAGATTTACTCTTTCTTGTCTAAAATTTTTTTAGTCTATTGTATAATTTAGGTATGATAGATTAATGTTCATCTCTGTCTCTATTTTTTATTTGTCCCTACCTAGTGTAGCCGCGCGTATTTCAGGTCAGCCACTTGCAACATTGTTGCCAGTACCGTGACGTCACCCTACCTGTTCCATTCCTATCGTCCCTATATAGTCCCAACCTTTTGTCCCTATGACTCTTGTCCCTATATCGTCCCAGGGAGGTCTGTAATGTATTTTGCCATTGTCCCTATAAATCTTGTCCCCATATCGTGGGGGGGGGGGGGTCTGTAATGTATTTTCTCATTGTCGCTATATCGTCCCCACACACTAGTCACTACTATACAAGAATGCATCTCGGCTGCCCTCCTTCTTTATTAAATAGAACAGCTTTTATTTCAGTTACCCCTACCCCTATATGTTTTGTAAAGAATTGACCCTATTATATGAACATTTCTTCTGATCAAAAGAAAGAAAACGCTTACGACTGCGCACCCTTTGCCTGGCGCTCGGAGGCTGGCGTGAATAGGGATGAACATAAAACTCTTTCGTATCATAACACTGGTGCTCGGTTAGATCGGTTAGTTTAAACCCAGCATTCGAGACTGAAGAACAAATGTGGTTTGCACACCGACTTATTTTTTAATCATCTTTCAAACAGTAGATATTGTACATGCAAGCATATCGAAACAGCTGAACACGTTCAATTATGTATCGAACAGTTGGTTCTGTACACGGGGGCATGTCGAAACATCGGAACACTTTCTGTTACAACGTCAAACACTAAGTACTGTACATGAGAGCATGCCGAAACACCGTAACACTTTCTTATACAATATCAAACAGTAGATACTGTCCATGATGGCATGTCGAAACTTTCTGTGATAATGTCAAAAATACACAGCTCTGTTTCATAGTGTTCTTTTCACGTTACCAGCTTGACTAAGAGCTAAGACATTATCTGGCTATCGAATGAACTCTGATGAAATTAAAACACAAGAATTGTTGGCTGTGGAAACCTTCATAAAATTTTCAAAATGCATTCTAAATCAAGACATGGATCACATCTACTCCTGTCTTTGCGTATGAGAGAGAGAGAGAGAGAGAGAGAGAGAGAGAGAGAGAGAGAGAGAGAGATTATTGACCTATCCACTTTAAGTCAATATATTGTTAGAATTCCTTTGTCATTGGGGAGACTGTTTTATAAAGCTTTTAGCTTTCTGCTGATCCCCATATGTTGCATCGTTTTGAAATATATGTTTAAACGTTTTCTTGAAAGTACATATTGTTTACGCTAACATATGAATTGTCCTTAGTTACACGAGAGCTTGATGTCTTACAACAAAAATGGTGAATTTAGTTCGCAAATGCAAGTATTGTACCTATTGAGAATGGTCCCCATACACTTTCAAATTGGAATACGGTATGTCACTTCATGCATTGATCGAGAATGGTCCCAATACACTTTCAAACTGGAATATGGTATGTCACTTCATGCATTGATGGAGAATGGTGTTGATACACTTTCAGACTGGAGTACTGTATGCTACTTCATGCATTGGTTTAAAAAAGACTTATATATCATATAAGGCATAGCAAAATAACTATCAAATTTAATAACTTAATTAAAATTTCTTGACATAATCTCTGTGTACATTAATAAAAGAAAATGCTCATAAAACCTCGTGTATCTTCGAAATATTTATTTATTTATTTATTTACTTATTTATTTATTTGGCAGAGGCCATACAGAGAAATAACGTTATACTTAATAATGTAATATCAGAAAGCGCACGTGTTATACAATTACAAACTGGTAATAAGTGGAGTAGATAAGAAATGTAAGTGTAGGTATTTACACTTTTCCATTCAGAACTTCATTCACCGCGCAATGCGTCCTTGTCTAAGGTTTACTTAATTATTCAGCCATGACCTTTTAAAATTTCTCAGCAAACTCCTTGTGCTTTCCGTATTACTCATATTTTTAGGTGGGAGATCAGAATACAAATCTTTGTGAATGAGACGTTGGCCGAGGATCGGAAGAGAGTAGTAGATGATCTAGGCATGTTGTAAATACATCGTAGTCAGGCTGATGTTTGAAAAGGTTACAACACATTCTCACCGATAGCCTTATTATTATCTTATGTACGTGTCCAGACTAAATAATTCGAGCAAAATCTACAACACTTATACAAACAAAGAAGGGGGTACATTTTGCATGTTTGTATGTATGTAGCAGCGTTTTACGGCACATCGACACAATAGTCGTTATATGGTGCCAACCAATGCTAAAGTTAGAAAAATATATAAGTGAATTACAGAATGTAGGAGAATACACTCTATCCCAAAATTATAAACATTGAGGACAAAGAATATGTAAATATAACAGGTTTTTAAAATGTATATAAAATAAAATATATATCTTACAATTCTCTAAAATGCATATAAAATAAAACGTAAAGGTAGTGTATGCAAACTCATCAAAACATATTGTCAAAATTTGCTATATAAGCAGCATTCTCTGAGAAACTCCAAAATTTTGTGGGTGGCACGTAATCAAGCAGATCACGTCAAAACACTTTCTTTCACTGGGTGAAAGTCGACACATTGTACAAGAATGTATTCTTCTATCAGGGTATGCACTGTGGTCGAGGTTCACCCTTCAGGAGGTAGGCATGAGACATGTAAGTGTATCCAACACGCGATCGTCAAATACAACCTCATCTCTGCAGGTTCTTCTGTACGCGGGCTGACACTCTTCTCTTCAGTTAATCGGTTTCATATTACGACGTTTGTTTTTGGAGTTTTCATTCCACACAGTTTCCCAAGTATGACAAACATGCTAACGTATACATAATATGAAGTCAGTATATAGAATCTTACGTTAGGACGCATGTGACAGCAGAGCAGCTTTGGCCCTTTCATTGCCCTTTTTACAATGTGTCTAGGCAACCAACAGTACATATTATTTTTTCAGACTGCATTGGCACGTTACGTATCTGTAATATATGGGATACTAAACATATTTCAGATTTAAGATTTTGCAAGGCTCTAAACGTGGAATCCGAAAAAATAATGGAATTTTATTTGGTAACGTTCAAATCTATTAGTGTGGCTGTAATTTCTACAGCAAACATTGAGACATTATTTCATTAATCGGTTCGAGATGGTGCGATGTTGTTTTGCAATGGCAGCTTCAAATTTGTCTTCATCTTTTACATATCATCTGCATATAGGAGTGTGTATGCCTAGGGTAAGAGACTGGTTTAACAGAGAGAGAGAGAGAGAGAGAGAGAGAGTGAGAGAGAGAGAGAGAGAGAGAGGGGGGGGGGGCACTTGGAATATGGATAGATTATAGAACACGAAACTGCTATTATTTTCAAATACTGAGCTTGCAGAAAGGGTGTAATATATAGCAATAGGTAAGAACAGAAATAAACTTATGAATTTGCACGAAAAGACCTCCCTTATGTTCAGGCAAGAACATGCCTAAATTAAAATTCAATATTTGGGTAGGATGGGCTTCTGTTGTGGTATGTGCAATTAAAGATTAAAAACAACCTGAAAATGATGACTATGTAATTATTATGTAGCGTCCTCGCGGTTTTACCCAGCTGGAGTATTTGGTTACATGATACCCCTAATTATTATGTCTTGGGGAGGAATTTTCATTCGGACCACCTCGAGGAGATTGCCACACACTACCAAGGACAATAACATTGGAGAAGTCACAAACATTCAGTTGAATCTTCTTCAGAATTATTTTTATTTTTTTTACTGAAACTTCTGTAAACCAAACCTTGACAAATCATAATAAATTTCTTTGGGGATTTGCAGAGGGAAATTGTATCTCGGTAATCAGTCGTTCATACAAGTACATGTTGTCCTTGATTTGAGTGTTAATATTAGAAACTGCTGTAGTGAATACATCGAGTGACTGTCATTTAAAAGACCTAATGGTTCAAAGAACGCTTTGAAAAATTTTTTGATTGGATTCTGTTGGGATTGATGGAAATTAAGTGTTTTTTATTAAATAAAAAAGTGAGTAGAAATGCTAAGTAAAATTAAAGAACTTGACTGTATAAAAATGCAAACACATATTAGATTAACTCTGCAAAGATATTTATGTTCAACGTGTAAACAGTTTTTCCATAAATGATTATTCCCAAAGTTGTTATTGCGTTTTATTCTATTGCCTAAAAAATAATTTGTTATCTGCTGTTTCCATGGTGACCAGTGAAGAATGTTACTTTATTCAGATGGAAAGCAGCATTAAAGACTAACCAGAAAATACAATTTTAATTTTAGTTTGGTTTCTTTGGTTTTGCATAAGACAACACCAAAAAATGCTGGATTTGCTGTTTTTAAATCGTTACTTGTACTGCAAATTCAAGTCATTTCATTTAAATTTAATTATTCCTCAAAATGAGATGTCGGTATGTAAGTCAACAGGTACGGACCACGATTTGACATGAGATTTAGGTTGGATAATTAAAATGGACAGTATGTCTGGCAACAGATGATTGTTAGATTTACAACCAGCATTTAACAGATCAAATTATATCGGAGTTTGTGAAATCTGTATACAGATTTTATATCAACCTTTGCGCAGGAAAACTTATCTGAATTGTCGATACCTTTAGCTGGTGTGTAGGCCTTCAATGCAGACAATAAGATTATAAGAATTTAACATAATCTGTATTAATTCTAGCACGCCTAAGTATCACAACTAGAGATAGATCAAACGAAAGTACAGAGCCATATTTAATGAGACGATAAAATCAAATAAAGTTGAAAACAAGCTGATTACTGCGGACATGGGAGTCAGTTAAACATATTTAGTTTTACAGGACAGTAACATTTCTACAGAAAAGATGATAATAACTTGGAGTATCGAGAGCTATGTGATATGCAGTTTAGATGTTCAAGGTCAAAACAGGTTTTTTGTGATCTGCAGTTTAGATGTTTAAGGTCAAAACAGGTTTTATGTGATCTGCAGTTTAGATGTTCAAGGTCAAAACAGGTTTTATGTGATCTACAGTTTAGATGTTCAAGGTCAAAACGGGTTTTATGTGATCTACAGTTTAGATGTTCAAGGTCAAAACAGGTTTTATGTGATCTGCATTTTAGATGTTCAAGGTCAAAACAGGTTTTATGTGATCTGCAGTTTAGATGTTCAAGGTCAAAACAGGTTTTATGTGATCTGCAGTTTAGATGTTCAAGGTCAAAACAGATCAAATTGTTTTACAGACTAATTCAATTTTGCAAAAAAAAACACCTTTAAAAAAGTTATCTGAGTAATTAAGTTTACGGCAGCAAGAATTCCAATTTGATGAAAACATGGTAAGATTTCAGCCAAATTTTGCAGATTTATACTTGACTGTGTGGTGAGGGTTTATTTTATTCCAAATGATGAAAACTGATACTATTGTTGGTTACAATTACAACCTCAGAAAGTTATCCGATATCATTGAACTTGGACTAAACACTGTCATAGATATCACTATATTAAAGAATAGAATAGAAGCAGGAGATAAGCAGTATGTAACAATTTGTCATAAGATAGACCTTGGCATGGAATAAGATAATGTGAGTAAAATATATATAGTTTAGATATACCGTATGTACTTGCTTTTAAGTATGATCTTGTTACAAACTGCATAGATCCAGATCCGATGTCAAATATTAAATCATCAGTTTGTTAGGAGTAATCAGTAAAACAAACAACATAGAACCTTTTCATCCGGTGCATTATGCGACCGCAGATCAGGGTCTACGCTGTTGGACCTGATTTATAAACTAGTATATATTAGTACGAAAGTAGTTATAGTGCTTCAGTCCATTCTAGCAATGCCTTAAAATAATGATCATCACACTTACTACAGTCATTTATATTAAAACAAACTGTTGCATGGACGGGTCTAATTGACAGTTTTAAAGTGATTATTAACTTTATTTGTCAAGATGGTCCTGAACAAGCAAAATTACATGACGTAAATGTCACAATCTGTCCAGCTGTTTTCAAAAGCCAGAATGTGACAATGTTAATGTTACCAAGCAACGCTAATATAACCAAGCAATGCTGATACAACTATGCAATGCTGATACAACTATACAATGTTGATACAACCATACAATGTTGATACAACCGTACAATGATGCTACAACCACACAATGCTGATAAAGCCATACAATGCTAATACAACCAAGCAATGTTAACACAACCAAACAATGTTGATAAAACCAATCAATGTTGATACAGTCATACAATGCTGATACAACCAAGCAATGCTGATACAATCAACCAATGCTGAAAAAAACCTTAATAAACAGCTCGAGTAAATAGCTGCCACTGCTTTAATATAGCGTTTGACTTTGTCGACATGTAACCCAGCGGTACCTTTTCCACCATTACCACAGCCAGCATTTGTTCCTCCATCACCCCCCCTCCACTAAACCTTTGACTAGATTTGATAAGGACAGGGCAACAGTTGATATAGTGACACCTAAAGCAAACGGCATGTTATAAAATTGGTCATTCCATACTTTATTGAATTTGAAACATGTAATAAAATCGGTCATTCCATACGTATCGAATTTGAAACATGTAATAAAATCGGTCATTCCATAATTTATTGAATTCAAAACTTGTAATAAAATCTGTTATTCCATACTTTATTGAATTTGAAAAATGTAATAAAATCGGTCATTCGATGCAAAACATACGCATTTTAATGTACAGTTAAATTGCACTTCAGTTAAAGTATACGATAATATTTAAAACGTTCGTTGAAATTTAAACATCAATGAAGCAAACAAACAAATTAA
This sequence comes from Megalonaias nervosa, assembly GCA_016617855.1. NCBI lineage: Eukaryota > Metazoa > Mollusca > Bivalvia > Unionida > Unionidae > Megalonaias > Megalonaias nervosa. Next base: position 41,647 of record JAECUM010013967.1, read on the forward strand.
TCATTCAATATTTTCAAAAGAAAATAATTTGAAGTCAATGAAACTGGATGTTATAATGTCTTTGCAAAGATGGACCTCGCAGAATGTATGAAGGCAGAGTTGGGATATCAAACAATCAAATATATTTATCAGAATGGAAAACGGTACAATCTACGATATCACATTTTTCTGACACTCTTTATAACGTTAATGCAATATCACGATTATTTTCTGACACTCTCTATAATCGTAATACACGCTACACCGACAGATTATAATATCTTTGATAAACTAAAGGTCTCCATCTTAGAAGTATATTTTTTTTATACAAAAGTCCAAATACTTTCTTTGTCCAAAATGGCCGGCTTTTCAGGTGATGATGACCACAACAGTGGAATGAAACTTTCCTTTTCACATAAATGGTTGAATAATAATTCAAACGAATATTTCCCATTTAGAAAATAAGTTGCAGGACATGTCCTATTCAAATAATCGATTGCATATAATGACCTATTTAAATAATAGGTTACAGTAACATCCTATTTAAATAACAGCTTCCATAAAATGATCTATTTAAATATTAGGTTACTGTAACGTCCTATTCAAATAAATGCTTGCAAAAATGACCTATTTAAACAATATGGTGCTGAAATGGTTCTATTCAAATAATTAACTCCCTACATGTAGCAGAATTCCTTTAAGTCTCCACACAGGCGAATCCTCAAAGAAGTCCCAATCATATGCTGACAGAAGCCATAGGTAAATCTAACCCTCGATTAAGGAAGTTAAACTGCGAACCACAGCAACAATGGACTATGTCCAAAATGGATTTGAACCGTCTTGGTTCAATATGAACTGTGTCCAACATGGACTCGATCCGTTTTTGGTTCAATATAAACGTTGTCCAGCATGGATCCGAACCGTCTTGGTTCAATATGAACTAAGTCCAACATGGACTTTAACCGAATATAGATAATCCCATTTTCGGTCGACGCAGTGGCGATACCATTTTTATCTCCGCATTGGCGATATCACTTTTGAAACTACTTTCGTTTTCCATTTAGGATGTATATCTGCCTTTTATATGTTATTCCGACATGTATTAACATATTAAGGATTGTTGTCTTCTTCTCTTATCCTTCGTTCTCTCTCTCTCTCTCTCTCTCTCTCTCTCTCTCTCTCTCTCTCTCTCCAGAAAAAATATAGTTTACATTACGTACTTAATGAAAAGGCACCGTGGAGAATGCATACAAATGAACACGAAACAACAAAAAGCTTCAAGTATTAACTTTTATTACAATTAGTCTTCCATGAGAATCATGCAAATTGCCAGTCACTGAACTTTCGTTACCTATTGATACTCAGCTGTGTCACCCATACAGCATCGTACATCTATTAAGCTGAACGATAAATAGTACAAATTGTTGAGAAAAACACTTGATTATATATATAGTAATAAAATTGTTTAAGAAGCGATTTTAGTCGACATCACAGTCATAATAATGTCTCAGAATGACGAAGGCATCAGGCATTGATTAGTGTCGATTGCAAACCGAAATTAAGTGACAATCGAAATTAAGTAAAGGCAAGCGCTATCTCCCAAAAACACAGAACATTCATTCTGAACTAATTCGCTCTTAAACGCGATAACGACACAAACGGTTTGCCTCTAATAAACTAACAACCATTTATTCACGACACTTTACCTCACACTTGCATGGTTTTATCTTCTTCCTTTACAGTCGTATGATTTATCAATACACTTTTCTAAGCCGGAGATCAGTATTTCATGCCACGTACTATGAAAATCACCTAAATCCCTGAAAAATATCCTAATCCTATCGATAATACAGGGACTAATCTTATCTCAAACTGCTAAATAATTTTCCATAAAAATATCTAAAAATTTCTTTACGTTAGGAAATTAAGGAGGGTTCTTATTACGGTACTAATTCGTGCTACGCTTTGGTCTAGCAAATACTGTACATTATGAAGACTGCTCATAGTAATTGGCTAATTACTCGGCTTGAGAAATATTTTCCCAACAGCAGCGCCCATAATCAAGTATATAATGGGTAAAATCTAACAAAGCTATAAACAGAGACACAAGTTCAAATAGCACATACCCAAGGTTGCATGCAGGAGGCCTCGCGTACTAACAAAGTCTCTTTTTCAAGTCCAGGGTGGTATTACAAACTTGAACGGTTATATGCAGTTGACGTTCACAAGTGCACAATGTAAATATTTCTGAGTAGTAGAAAATGTTTACTTTCTATAATGTGCAGGATGCATTTTGTGTCATATATTCTGATGTGACGGCTTAATCGTTATATAAAGTAAATCAATTACCACTCCTTCAGAGATCTAAATGCACACTTAGTTAAAACTGAGACCAGGACCTGAAGTATCTGACTCATAATAAAATAGTAGTTGTTTAACTGCTTACATTGAAATGATTTTACTCGAAATAATGTTTGATCCTTTCCATCCAAATAATACACCTTTTTTTAGGCTCTAAAGCACATACTAAGTAAGGTTTAAGGAAATGTTGAAATCTAAATCAAATTTGTTGTATTTAAGTTAGTTTGATATTTGATGCATACAGCAACCTTCTGCATTATACATAATATATGATGTATGCAACTACTGTCTGTATTATACATGATATCTGATGTATGCAACTACTGTCTGTATTATACATGATGTCTTATGTATACAACTACTGTCTGTATTATACATGATATCTGATGTATACAACTACTGTCTGTATTATACATGATATCTGATGTATACAACTACTGTCTGTATTATACATGATATCTTCTGTATACAACTACTGTCTGTATTATACATGATATCTTATGTATACAACTACTGTCTGTATTATACATGACATTTGATGTATATAACTACTGTCTGTATTATACATGATATTTGATGTATACAACTACTGTCTGTATTATACATGATATCTTATGTATACAACTACTGTCTGTATTATACATGATATTTGATGTATACAACTACTGTCTGTTTTATACATGATATTTGATGTATACAACTACTGACTGTATTATACATGATATTTGATGTATACAGCTACTGTCTGTATTATACATGATATCTTATGTATACAACTACTGTCTGTATTAGACCGCTCCGGTGGCCTAGTGGTTAGAGCGTTCGCATCGGATGCGGGAGGTCGTGGGTTCGAACACCGGCCGGGTCATACCAAAGACTTTAAAAAATGGCACTAACAGCTGCCTCGCTTGGCGCTCAGTATTAAGAGGTTAGTGTTAGGACTGGTCGGCCTGGTGTCAAGATAATGTGACTGGGTGGAATATCATGCCACATGTCTGCGGCATGATGCTCCAGTGCTAGACATCACTATAAGCTGTCATACTGCAGACATCGTAGCAATATGACTGAAAAATTGTTAAAGCTACGTTAAAAATCTAAATCACACATGCTGTCTGTATTATAGATGATATCTGATGTATACAACTACTGTCTGTATTACATATGATATTTGATGTATACAACTATTGTCTGTATAATACATGATATCTGATGTATACAACTGTTTTTATGTATTATACATGATATCTGATGTATACAACTACTTTATGTATTATACTTGTGACGTATATATTAGATGACATTTACATGTATTATGCTTGATTTGTGATGCTTACAACCACCGCTTGTATTATACTCGTGATCTGATGCAAACTACTTCCTGTATTATATTATACGTGATGTCTGACGTACACAATTAACAACTGTATTATATGTGATGTCTGACGTACACAACTAACAACTGTATTATATGTGATGTCTGACGTACACAATTAACAACTGTATTATATGTAATATCTGACGTACACAACTAACAGCTGTATTATATGTGATGTCTGACCTACACAACTAACAACTGTATTATACGTGATGTCTGACGTACACAACTAACAACTGTATTATATGTGATATCTGACGTATACAACTCTTGTATTATGTCTGATGGATACAACTAACTCATGTATTAAATGTGATATTTGATGTATACAACTCCTGTATTATACGTGATATCTGACGTATACAACTAACTCCTTTATTATATTTGTTATCTGATGTACATGTTGGATGACATTTATATATTCCGCATCTGTAGTATCTTTCTGTGTCACTATTATTGTAACACACTGGTAAGAGAGGCATACTGTGTCACTATTATTGCAACACACTGGTAAGAGAGGCATACTGTGTCACTATTATTGTAACACACTGGTAAGAGAGGCATACTGTGTCACTATTATTGTAACACACTGGTAAGAGAGGCATACTGTGTCACTATTATTGTAACACACTGGTAAGAGAGGCATACTGTGTCACTATTATTGTAACACACTGGTAAGAGAGGCATACTGCGTCACTTGCCTTATTTAATACAAACTTGATTGTACATGATCATGTGAAATCTCATCAGTTAGTTGACTACGTTAAATAAGAATGGAAGTTTCGTCGATCCATCGATCGAGAGAGTCGGTACAAATAACAGATCAAGCTTGGGTCATGGGACACCTACGTAAAGGGATATCAATTATGTTTATATATCTCATCTGACTTGAATAGATTTTACAGTTGAAGCTGTTTATCTTGCTTGTCTTAATACATAATTACAAGTTATACTTTTTATCTTGCTTGTCTTAATATCCAATTACAAATTATATTGATAGGTAATTACAAATTATATTGATAGGTAATTACAAATTATATTGATAGGTAATTACAAATTATATTGATAGGTAATTACAAATTATATTGATAGGTAATTACAAATTATATTGATAGGTAATTACAAATTATCTCGAGCGCTGACAAATTATTATCTTCTGTCGGCTAGAAAATAAGCAGTGATATTAAAGTTTTGAACCAATGCTGTATAAAGGACAAGTTAATTAAACGATTTTTATCTTTGATTCTATCTGTTGGGATAATATGCTATTTAAAGTTTTGGGGATTTGGCGTTTGTATTTTTCTTGACTCTTTCTATATTTGTTGGGCAAGTGTTGATTCTGTAGGATGAGTTTAATTCAGCCTTTGCATGAACATGGCACATATATTATCATTGTTCATTTTTAGACTTGAGTTTGTTTGTTTTTTGGATTTTTTCTTTTGGTTGGTTTTATTTTTGGGATTGTTTTTTCTTCCTCTATCTTTTATACACGCTGGCTGCAACGAAACAGACCACTCCAGTTACATACCTATAACGAGCTATTAGAAAAACAGGTTACCTGACATCATGTCTTCGTTACTTTAGTAACTATACCCTTCTGGCACGCAACTCATTCATGTTCAGAGACAATCACTCTTGCCTGTAGTTAAACATAACGATGAGATAATAAATTATGTAGACAATGACAATATTATTGAAGCATTATATCTTGAAAAGAAATCAAAACTGATGTTATAGGACTCTCTCTCTCTCTCTCTCTCTCTCTCTCTCTCTCTCTCTCTCTCTCTCTCTGTTTATAATATATCTTACTAACCTTAAGCAAATTGCTGTAGTTAATAATTGTTCACAGGGTTCTAATGTATGTCCTATATTATTTCTGCTTTATATAAATAATCTCCCATTCCACACTGTACAGTGTAATACCGACTAAATTCGCAGGGAAATTGACAGCCGATATAGAAATCAAACTGCAGTCTCTATTTCTGAATGGTACAAATCTGTTCACATTGTAATCATTCCACGGAAAGCTACTTCCATCAAAATTGGTACTCGATATTTATTGCTTGGTAATCTGGGTGTCTACGGTAATACATCAAAACTGGACATTGAACGAATAAGCAAGATCCGAACACATTGTAGCTAAAAGTTCAGGACACTGGAATGTATCTCTGTTTTTGATATAATCAAACAGCAGAAATCATTCTTTGTTTACAACGCCGTTACAATGCCGTTACAAACGTTACAATGCCATTACAAACGTTACGCCCAAATATGTAACATTCATACTCATATTCCTAGAATTCATGGAGGATGCTTAAACCTATGAAAGATTTACTTTCTCTGCAATACACTTACTGCTGTGTCTGTCTCTGAAATAAACTGAATGCTTTTCTATCACGATTTCAGGACAAAAGCTCCCTAGGACAAAAGCCCTGACAGGATAGGACAAAAGCCCCCTGACAAGATAGGACAAAACCCTTGACAGGCTAGAACAAAAACCATTGACAGGGTAGGAAAAAGGCCCTTGACAGGGTAGGACAAAAATCCTTGACAGGGTAGGACAAAAGCCCTCTGACAGGGTAGGACAAAGCCCTTGACAGGGTAGGGCAAAAACCTTTGACAGGTTAGGATAAAAGCCCATGACAGGGTAGGAAAAAGCCATTAACAGTGTAGGACAAAAGGCATCTGACAGAGTAGGACAAAAGCCCTCTGACAGGGTAGGACGAAAGCCCTCTGACAGGGTAGGACGAATGCCCTCTGACAGGGTAGGACGAAAGCCCTCTGACAGGGCAGGACAAAAGCCCTCTGACAGAGCAGGACAAAAGCCCTCTGACAGAGCAGGACAAAAGCCCTCCGACAGGGTGGGACAGAAAAGCCTTGACAGGATAGGACAAAACCCCTTGACAGGGTAGGACAAAAGCCACGCGAAGGAAGGACAATATTCCCTTATCTTTGTCATTTAGAGTGTTATTCATTTTCGTTGTTCATTTTATTGAGCCGTTTATGACTTGATTGAGATTTAATTTATTTATTGTCACTATATTTACTAACAAAACAAAAAAAAATTATTGAACAAATCTATGTATTAAAACAATGCAAACTATAATACAATTATTTTTTTTCAAGAAATGAAAACTGGGGGGGGGGGGGCTTTTGTGCTCCCCTTGAGTGACTATTGTCATGGGGGCTTTGTTCCTATCCTTGTAAGGGGGCTTCTGTCCCACGTGGCTTTTGTCCGTACTCCCTCAAATACACTGAAGGTTTTCTCTCTCTCAAATACACTGAAGCCTAAATAGTAGACCGGTTAAATGTTAAATGTACAGACCCTATCAACAAATAGATAAATAAACAAACCAATAAATAAATAAATAAATAAATAAATAAATAAATAAATAAATATTAATGTTTGCCTAAGTCCTCCACAACCATAAGCAAACTACTCATGACAATTTTACGGTGCATTACGATATTTAACCACACACACACACACACACACACACACACACACACAGAATCCACCGTGATCTGGGCCGACTTTCTATAGTTATTTTGAACCCATCGTGTTATATGCAACCATATCTGCTCCTTAGCAGATTGTTATTTCACACTGTAGCTATTCTACAGTAACGAGAGGTCAAGAGGTATGTGTGCAGTGGGGTGGGTGGGTGGCGGAATATATGACACATATCAACTTCAATATCAAGACCATCCACCATACATTTCAATAAATAAATATGTCCCCATCTTAAGTTAATTAAACATATATATATATATATATATATATATATTGGCTCCAATTCTAATTTGAACATCTAGAGCATTTAACTATCATGACTGCATTTGAAATAAATTTACTCCAAGTAAAATCTGAGCGTTTAAAGTATTTGAGAGGCTGAGGACGAGGCGGAGGACTACGCGGAGGAGGAGGTCGTCATCGCACCGTCGTCACCACGTCTTTAGACCGTTCCGGTGGCCTAAGTGGTTAGAGCGTCCGCCTCGGATGCGGGAGGTCCCCGGTTCGAACTCAAGCCGAATCATACCAGAGACTTATAAAATTGGTACTCATTAAGAGGTTAGTGCTAGGACTGGTCGGCCAGGTGTCAGGATAATGTGAGTGGGTGGGACATGTCCCATTTCTAGACATCACTATAAACTGCCACACTGCAGACATCGTAGTGAGATTACTGAAATATTGTTAAAGCTAGGTTAAAAGATCCAAATCACACACACACACACACACACGCACACGCACACACACACACACACACACACACACACGCGCGCGCGTCCTTATCTGTGTCATCACTGTGGTCTCAGTTGTAGTTTTAACTCGTTGTGATGATAATGCTCAACGTCGACCTTTCCATTGTTTTCTCATTTGCTTGCCTGTTTGACAGAGGTGAATAACCTCAATCTCTGTATTGTCAATGTACCATTAAGAATCCATTTGATTATGGAGACAAATTTTATTTCATTTAATCATCGAGGGTAAAAAAAAAAAGTCTATCTACAAATAAGGTTGTAATAAGGTTGTATGCTAAGCAAGCTTTGTACTAACATCAAGAAATAGTGTAATGGTGGGTTGGTATACTTCATTTCCTTTAACTTTAGTGGTGTGATTTATACATATCTACCTGACATACTAACATTTTGACGACATGCAAACCATTAGCTTATAATTTTCGCTGCATGGAAATATGTAAACTTTCAGCTTGGCATAAACTTACATTTGCATTTTATGTGTCAGAGACGTGTCAAAAAGGATTTCCATTTTAGCTAAAAACTGATGTGATATTTTTCTATCTAATGTGGGAACGATATTTTTATTTTATGAATGCTATTTAGGAAAATCAAAAAGATATCCCTGCCATAACAAGATGAAATGTCCATACTGTACCCTCCCCCTCGGCAGTGAATAAATAAGAAAAACAAACCTCCATTCGTAGTTTTAGGTGTGTCAACAGTCTACAGAACACCTTATCTTTTGCACAATGAAGTTATTTGAATAAAATGTAGGTATAATTCATGACTCGAGTAGCTGGTCATGAACAAAATATCGATAAATGTACTATTTTATTAAATAATTAAGAACAATTTACTTTTAGGTGACCGGTAGGAATAGATGCATATATGTAACTGGTAAATGATTTCACTTTGTCATGCAATACGCATTACAAGCTAGGATCCAGACCTGATTTGGCAATCTAAAGGAATGGAATCTTTGGGCTAAATATTTAAACTACTTAATCAACAAAGGAACGTAGCTTTAATAGCTTTGGCATTTTCAAACGTATTTGTATAGAATGCACTGCAAGATTACATTGGCATCTCTGCGCTCTTCTTAAGCTGGTGGTCGCCTACATTTTGAAGCCATCTTCCGTTTTAAAGGCTACTGTAAAATGTCATGTGTAACTTTTGTTTTAAAGGCTACTGTTAGAGGTGCATGGTATTGCCAGTATACCGGTTGGTCACGGTATTTTCTACCGGCGGTGTGTATCATGGTATTTGTTTTTCACTGAATCGTTGCTTCGGAAGTTTCCTTAAATATGCAATGTAGGGAAATTCCAGAGTAATTCTGTTTCGAATTTAATGATATTACAAACATTATGTTAATTTTCACGATAAAATGATTCCATATTTCCCTCACAAAATCGTTGTATTTGGCAGAAATTAATTTCGAATATTACAAACTTATTTATGTTTATTAACCGTTCATTAGATGTTTGACACGTGTCACATATGCCAATATGGTGGTGGAATCGAAAGTTGTGAATAATATAGAGGGCGTTCTACACGTATGTGAACTTTAGAGAGAGTGACAGGTGTCAGGTGAAGTTGTTTGCATTTGCGACACGCCTATTGGACAGAGTGATGCCATACATCTGTGTTACTTTATGTACTGTGGCTAAAATTTCTTTGGATATTTTACTTGTGGAAATTGTACATCATCTGAGCACACACCTAACCAAAATGACTGTTCCCATGTACTGGAAAAATCAGCCTGAATTTTATCTAAAGTACACTATCTTTAGCAGTTATTAAAACAGGGAAAAATAATTGTGCCAGAGTGGACATACCAGCTTTTGAAAGTGAATGAATTACCAGATATATAAAATGTATAAAAAGAGTTATCGGCTCTTTATTTACAATTTACCTCTGAGGTCTAGGAAGTGAAAATTTCCAAGCGGAGTCAGCAGCTTTTTGACAGATGCACATCTGAAATAAGGCTAAGCTGTATACTCTATAACCCATATTACACACAGCAATCATACTCCAAAATAAAGGGAATTAAAAAAGTATTTTTACCAAAACCTAAAATGTACAAGATGTTTTTAAATAGCCAGTATAACCAGTTAGGAGAATATAGAAAATTCTTTTTCTTTAAAAATATCTCTATGCAAAATACAAAACCGTAGAGCTCCACCAATATATTCAAAAGCCAACGTTTGGGAGAAAATGGAATATAAAAGAGAAGAAAAACATGTCCTGTTTTAATTATTCACTGGCATATGTCAATGTGTCAAGTGTATGTATTCCTTGTAGAACCGAGATTAGCATATGTCAATGTACCCTGTAGAACCGAGACTAGCGTATGTCAATGTGTTAAGTGCATGTATTCCCTGTGGAACCGAGACTAGCGTATGTCAATGTGTTAATTGCATATATTCCCTGTAGAACCGAGACTAGCGTATGTCAATGTGTTAAGTGCATATATTCCCTGTAGAACCGAGACTAGCGTATGTCAATGTATTAAGTGCATGTATTCCCTGTAGAACCGAGACTAGCGCATGTCAGTGTGTTAAGTGCGTGCATTCCCTGTAGAACCGAGACTAGCGTATGTCAGTTTGTTTAGTGCATGTATTCCCTTCTAGAACAGAGAATCATCTTTTTTAATTAGAGCATTTGTTTTCTGTTTGAATGTCACATAATTTCTCTAGTTCACAAAACTATTTCCTCCTTTGTGAGTCAGTGTGATTTATAATTACTGGCTCTCTCGCTCTAAGAAATATCTTGACTGAATGTTGGCGTCCAGCTCAAAGATTTCCTGTCTGTAATATCAATAGTGTAACTGATAATTTGGAGGCTTCAGTGTCAACACTTCCTGATTTTTTTAATCAACAAACTCTCCAATGTCATCCCAGTGTGTTTTACGGAGTGTCATCTAGAGTGCAAGCTAAATCATTCCACTATAGTACAGCGTTTAGATGACAACTTATAAAACAATTAACACACATAGGAAATTTGTCCTTTATACGATACTGACCATTTCATTCGAGACAGGGGTGGGTGCGATTTTCTTTCCAGCCATGGTGTTATATTTTCCTTTATCTGAAGACAATTGTGCTGATAATATGGATATAATATGGTGTTAATTTGCTAAAACACAGAGTAAGCCAGTTATTTCAGAGCCGATAATTTAAATTTGATTCCATGCCCTGCCTCAAGAGTTGAAAGTGTTGATCCCTGGGATAATTCCTGTATACAATGATACCTATCACGGTGTGTTCAGACCTCTCCTTGTAAAGGCTACTGTCCAATGAAGTGTGGACCCTCCCTTTTAAAGGCTACTGTCCAATGACGTGTGGACCTTCCCTTGTAAAGGTTACTGTCCAATGACGTGTGGACCATCCCTTTTAAAGACTACTGTCCAATGACGTGTGGACCTTTCCTTGTAAAGGCTATTGTGCCATGACATGTGGACCTTCCCTTTTCATGGCTGCCGAGCAATGACATGTGGACATTCCCTATTAAAGGCTACTGTGCCATGACATGTGGACCTTTCCTTTTAAAAGCTGCCGTGCAATGACGTGTGGACCTTCCCTTTTAAAGGCTACTGTGCAATGACATGTGGACCTCTCCTTTTAAAGGCTGCCGTGCAATGACATGTGGACATTCCCTTTTAATGGCTACTGTGCCATGACATGTGGACCTTCCTTTTAAAGGCCACTGTCCAATGACGTGTGACCTACCCTTTTAAAGGCTACTGTACAATGACGTGTGGACCTTCCCTTTTAAAGGCTACTGTGCAAAGACGTGTGGACCTTCCTTTCTAAAGGCTACTGTCCAATGACGTGTGGACCATCCCTTTTAAAGGCTACTGTCCAATGACGTGTCGACCGTCCCTTGTAAAGGCTACTGTCCAATGACGTGCGGACCTTCCCTTTTAAAGGCTACTGTCCAATGACGTGTCGACCTTCCCTTGTAAAGGTTACTGTCCAATGACGTGTGGACCTTCACTTGTAAAGGTTACTGTCCAATGACGTGTGGACCTTCCCTTTTAAAGGCAACTGTCCCATGACGTGTGGACCTTTCCTTTTAAAGACTACTGTGCAATGACGTGTGAACCTTTCCTTTTAAAGGCTACTGTGCAATGACATGTGAACCTTCCATTTTAAATTGTACTATGCAATGACGTGTGGACCTTCCATTTCAAAGCTACTGTGGAATGACATGTGGAACTTCCCTTTTATAGACTACTGTGCAAAGACGTATGGACCTTCCCTTTTAAAGGCTACTGTCCAATGACGTGTAGATCTTCCCTTTTAATGGCTGCTGTCCAATGACGTGTGGACCTTCCCTTTTAAAGGCTACTGTCCAATGACGTGTGGACCATCCGTTTAAAAGACTACTGTCCAATGACGTGTGGACCTTCCCTTGTAAAGGCTACTGTGCAATGACATGTGGACCTTCCCTTTTAAACGCTACTGTCCAATGACCTGTGGATCTTCCCTTTTAAAGGCTACTGTCCAATGACGTTTAGACCTTCCCTTCTAATGGCTACTGTCCAATAAAGTGTGAACCTTCAATTTTAAAGGTTACTGTCCAATGACGTGTGGACCTTCCCTTTAAATGGCTACCGTGTAATGACATGTGGACCTTCCCTTTTAAAGGCTACTGTGCAAAGACGTGTGGACCTTCCCTTTTAAAGGCCACTGTCCAATGACGTGTGGACCTTCCCTTTTAATGGCTACTGTCCAATGACGTGTGGACCTTCCATTTTAAATTGTACTGTGCAATGACGTGTGGACCTTCCATTTTAAAGCTACTGTGCAATGACATGTGGATCTTCCCTTTTAAAGGCTACTGTGCAAAGACGTGTCGACCTTCCCTTGTAAAGGCTACTGTCCAATGAGGTGTGGACCTTCCCTTTTAATGGCTACTGTCCTATGACGTATGGACCCTCCCTTTTAATTGCTACTGTCCAATGACGTGTGGATCTTCCCTTTTAATGGCTACTGTGCAATGACATGTGGAAATTCCCTTTCAAAGGCTACTGTCCAATGACGTGTCGACCTTCCCTTTTCAAGGCTATTGTCCAATGACATGTGGACCTTCCCTTTTAATAGCTACTGTGAAATGACGTGTGGACATTCCATTTTAAAGGCTACTGTCCAATGACGTGTGGACCTTCCCTTGGAAAGGATACTGTACAATGACGTGTGGACCTTCCCTTTTAATGGCTACTGTCCAATGACATGTGGACCTTCCCTTTTAAAGGCTACTGTGCAAGGACGTGTGGACCTTTCATTTTAAAGACTACTGTCCAATGACGTGTGGACCTTCCCTTTTAAAGGCTACTGTGCAATGACGTGTGGAACTTCCCTTTAAAAGGCCACTGTCCAATGACGTGTGGACCTTCCCTTTTAATGGCTACTGTCCAATGACGTGTGAACCTTCCCTTTTAATGGCTACTGTCCAATGACGTGTGGATCTTCCCTTTTAATGGCTACTGTCCAATGACGTGTTGACCTTCCCTTTTAAAGACTACTGTCCAATGACGTGTGGACCTTCCCTTTTAAAGGCTACTGTCCAATGACGTGTGGACCTTCCCTTTTAAAGGCTACTGTCCAATGACGTGTGGACCTTCCTTTTTAAAGGCTACTGTCCAATGACGTGTCTACCTTCCCTTGTAAAGGTTACTGTCCAATGACGTGTGGACCATCCCTTCTAAAGGGACTGTCCAATGACGTGTGGACCTTCCCTTTTAATGGCTACTGTCCAATGACGTGTGGACATTCCCTTTTAAAGGCTACTGACCAATGACGTGTGGACCTTCCCTTTTAATGGCTACTGGCCAATGACGTGTGGACCTTCCCTTTTAAAGGCTACTGTCCAATGACGTGTGGATCTTCCGTTTTAAAGGCTTCTGTGCAAAGACGTTTGGACATTCCCTTTTAAAGGCTACTGTGAAATGACGTGTGGACCTTCCCTTTTAATGGCCACTGTCCAATGACGTGTGGACCATCCCTTTTAATGGCTACTGTCCAATGACGTGTGGACCTTCTCTTTAAATGGCTACTGTCCAATGACGTGTGGCCCTTCCCTTTTAAAGGCTACTGTCCAATGACGTGCGGACATTCTCTTTTAAAGGCTACTGTCCAATGACGTGTGGACCTTCCCTTGTAAAGGCTACTGTGCAATGACGTGTGGACCTTCCCTTTTAAAGGCTACTGTGCAAAAACGCGTGGACTTTCCCTTTTAAAGACTACTGTCCAATGACGTGTGGACCTTCCCTTTTAATGGCTACTGTCCAATGACGTGTGGACCTTCCCCTTTACAGGCTACTGTCCAATGACGTGTGGACCTTCACTTTAAATGCCTACCGTGTAATGACATGTGGACCTTCCCTTTTAAAGGCTACTGTGCAACGACGTGTGGACCTTCCCTTTTAAAGGCCACTGTCTAATGACGTGTGGACCTTCCCTTTTAATGGCTACTGTCCAATGACGTGTGGACCTTCCCTTTTAAGGGCTACTGTGCAATGACATGTGGACTTTCCCTTTCAAAGGCTACTGTGCAATGACGTGTGGACCTTTCCTTTTAAAGGCTACTGTCCAATGACGTGTTGATCTTCCCTTTTAATGGCTACTGTCCAATAACGTGTGGACCTTCCCTTTTAATGACTACTGTGCAATGACGTGTGGACCTTCCCTTGTAAAGGCTACTGTCCAATGACGTGTGGACCTTCCCTTGTAAAGGCTACTGTGCAATGACGTGTGGACCTTCCCTTGTAAAGGCTACTGTCCAATGACGTGTGGCCCTTCCCTTTTAAAGGCTACTGTCCAATGACGTGTGGACCTTCCCTTTTAAAGACTACTGTCCAATGACGTGTGGACCTTCCCTTTTAATGGCTACTGTCCAATGACGTGTGGACCTTCCCTTTTAAAGGCTACTGTCCAATGACGTGTGGACCTTCCCTTTTAAAGACTACTGTCCAATGACGTGTGGACCTTCCCTTTTAATGGCTACTGTCCAATGACGTGTGGACCTTCCCTTTTAAAGGCTACTGTCCAATGACGTGTGGACCTTCCCTTTTAAAGACTACTGTCCAATGACGTGTGGACCTTCCCTTTTAATGGCTACTGTCCAATGACGTGTGGACCTT